>BHEV01013331.1:0-18372 GCA_004319985.1 Emydocephalus ijimae
ATTGTAAAAAGTGCAGGTGGAATTGGTGCATAGAAGGTTTTCCTCTTGTTTAATGTGATAATTGGTGCATTCAGTCTTTATATGATGGCATAAATTTTTGTATCAGCTTTTGAAATTGGCAACGTGACCAGATTTGTTTTTCCACCAGAGTGATCTCTTTTTGGATTGAAGTTTCCTTATTGTTATGGGTAATCTATTTATATTTTTTTGGTTTTGGGAGTTGTTGTTGGTACATATAGTTTGATAACTCTTTTGACTTCAAGTAAAAATATGTTGTAAGTGCAGTATACTTCAACAGTATTGCATCCAGTGAATAGAGATTTCCAATCAAGGGATGAGAGATCGTTGTCTATAAGATCATAGTTGCCTTTTCTGAAATTATAATTGGGGATTATGTCATTGTGATGATTTTTGTGTGGGCGTATGTTGAGACAAAGGTCAATCATATTGTGGTCACTGCTGGAAAAGGGTTCTTTAGTTTGTATTCCATAAATTAAATTCAAACTATTGCAGAAGATGAGATCGAGGCAGTTGTTTAGTCTAGTGCTGTTGGTTACTAGTTGTTCCTGTTGCAGATTTGTAACAGCATTGTAGAAGGTTGCTTGTATGGGTTCAGTTGTACATTCATTTAGGGTCCAGTCAATATGAGGTAGATTGAAGTCACCAAGAAAGATAAAAGCGTGTGGGCAGGATGCTGCCCATGTTAGTAGTGTATTTAGCTTGTTTACATGTTCAATGTCATAATCAGGGGCTCTGTAACATAGTAAGAATCGAAATGTGATATTTAAGGATAGTTCACAGATGATGGTCTCAGGAAGAGCAAGCTCCTGGGTAACTTGGATGTTTTTTAGATGTAAGGACTTTTTATAGAAGATAGCAACACCACCTCCTCTATGGATTTCACGATCTGATCGGTAAACATGATAGTCTCTTACTGTGGTAATGGAGTCAGGGAGAGATGCATTGAGCCATGTTTCACAGACAAATATGATGTCGAATTTAGCCATATTTAGTAAGAGGAGAAATTCAGGTATTTTATTCACAAGGCTTCTTGCATTGAGTAGCTTGCATTTAAGGCCAGCAGCAGTTGGAATTGAGGTAGTTAGAGGCGTGCATGCCTAGTCTTGGGTGATGGTGGATTGGTTGAGGTAGGGTTGTGGTTGAAGGTTAAAGCTGAGTTGCAGGTTGTGTGACTTACTTTTGACACAGTCAGCATGGTAGGCAATGTACAGGTCCTTTTCTCCATTGTCTAGACATTTTTTGAGTTCAGTGTGGAGTACACACGAGCGGGCACGTTCTGTTGCTATTTTATTTCATTATTGCTTTTTAAACATATTTTACCTTGAGATAGGTAAGTGGCCACCCTTACCAATGATTTCAAATTATTTAGAGTGGTTAAAAACAAAGAGGGACAATGAAGAATTTTGAAAGGATTTTTCCAAACTAGAAATTAACTAGGAATTAAAACTATGCATGCTTGGAAAATGATTTGGAAGAGATGCTTTGGAAAATTCATGAAAACAATCCAACCTTGAAGCAGCTACATGATGAGCTGTGTTTGTGCTTCATTTCTCAAGAGTTTTCTTTTGTATTATTTCTTTTATATTAGTGTTGCAGTTGTTACAAGCAGTTTACTTCAGTGATGTGTCTTACTACTAGGGAATGTTATTTATCTTTTGACATCTTACTTATAAAACTTTATTCTAAATTTCTATAGCCTTATGTTAAAAAAGCCAATCATAGGGCACCAACTGGTATCCTTTCAAACAGACTTATTATTATTATCATTGTTGTTGTTGTTTTTGTTGTTATTATTATTATTATTATTATTATTATTATTATTATTATTATTAAAACTTGGGTAAGATTCACAGCCTTTGAACCTGGCAGGTAGCTCAACAGCTCGAGTCCTAACCAAGGACCTAGGAACTGTTTTAAAAAACTGTTGTTATTGTTATTATTATGATCATCATCATCTCTTTATTCATTAAACATGAAACTCAGTCAACTGAACATTTAAAAATGTATCACAAATACCCATGATTGGTGCTAATGGTTGATATGGGTTGCTGCCAGCATCCTAGGTGGCCCAGTTACGGGATGATGAGGATGATTATTATTATTATTATTATTATTATTATTTTAAAAAGCAAATCAGTAATGGATAAATTACATCAACATTTCAAGCAATAAAGAAGTAATCACATGGATTATTAAAACAGCAAAATTGACAAATAAACCAGTATTTGAATCTCTGGTATATACAGTATTTATTAATGGAGTCAATAGTTTTTTTGAACAGGATTTTTTCTCTCCTCACTTTTACTTTAAGAGTGAACTCTGATAAAAGCAAGAAAAAAAGAAAATGACAAAATCCTTGTCATTCCACATGCTACATTACTGTCATCCATGCAGTCACTTTGCGATGTGTTCTATCTTGCACACGATCTTCTACACCAGGGGTGTCAATCTCGTGGTGTCACATTATCATCACATGATGTATCATAACTTTGGTAAACTGGGGGTGGGATGTGGCCAGTGCATGATGCATCTGGTCTATGGGTCATGAGTTTGACACCCCTGTTCTAGATCATAACAATATTAATGGAGAAAGAAAAATAAAGAATTATTTTTGTTGGGAAAAGGAAAAAAAACCAGAAAACAGTGGCCAGATGGAAAAGATTCCCCCACCTCTGCTCTAAGATTAACAAATGAGCTTTCATGGGCAACTCTATAAGCACAAACACCATGCAAATGTGTCTTTGAATAGCTTCCACCATATTGATTCCAATGTGGTTGCACCTTAGAAGTGCTGTCTGTACTTTTAATTATTCTGCAAATGTACTTGTGTGCTGCTGTGCCACGCAATTCTCTTTTATTCATGCTTACAAAAAGATAGATATAGGCTACTTTTGCTTCTAGTATTGCAGACCGAGTGGAACGACGCAGGAAGCTGAGCTGTAAATCCTTTCAATGGTATTTGGAGAATGTCTATCCGGAACTCAAGTGAGTCATTCTTTACCTGTCAACAAAACTGCATGATATGTATTTTGCCACTGTGGTATAAGAAAGCACCAACTATTTCCTTAATGTGGCTGTTCCAGTGAGAATTTATTTTTAAAATATTTCCTCCTATTATACTCTGCCTGACCTATGTCTTTTCTATATTTGGTTTCTTTGAACTCTGAAAAAAAAGAGAGTTTATGTGGGGAAAACTAATTGGTAGACAGCGCAGTGAGGCTGAACTCAGGTTGAAGGCAGCAAAAGAAGTATAAGATCTTCAAAAACATATATTTTTTGTTAAATAAAGGCAAATTTAAAGACAGATTTGAAATATGCATAACCTACTTTAGCAAAGAAAGAGTAGAAAATCATAATATGTTGTATACATACAAGAAAACAGAAAATATGAGATGAATGTATATTCCATCTCTCTCTCTCTCTCTCTTTGTATTTCTCTCTCTCTCTCTCTCTCTCTCCCTCCCTCCCATTCTCTCTCTCCCTTTCTCTCTCTCTCTCTCTCTGCTAATCCTTTGGGGTCAAAGAAAACAGGCTATTGTGTATTTTATCTGTGGTTGCTGTATGTAATACAGCGACAAGTAGCCACAGGTGAGAGCTGAGTGCTGGGTGAGAAGATAACCAAGCAGCCCTTGGTTTTGCAGGCCCCTCAATCAGAATTTTGCAGGCCCCTCAATCAGAATTACTGCTCCCTCCTTGAACACTCCATAAACACACACACAAACACGGTAGAAGAAAAGCTATTTCTTAAAAAATAGCTCTGACAATGTTTTATAGAATATTCCTTGTTATTAGATATAATTAGGATTACTGTGATTCCTATTCATAGCCCTTTATTTGAAGATTTGTTCGATCCATGTCCATTTTAAGATACAGAAGTCTAACTGATGAGAAAATGTATCATGGGTATTCAGCAGGTGGGCAGCAAACTAAGAAGGCACTCTGGTTGCTTGGACACCATCTTCCTTATGCAATATATTGAATTTCCATTCTCGGAGACAGAGGAAGAGATAATATTTAAAATTCAGCAATGGGTTTTATTTTTATAAATAACATTTATATAATATTACAGTCATTAGTTTTTTTATTAACACCTCTACCTATAAATTAGTATATGCATTACAAAGACATATGTAGGTCATTATTCTTCACTAGCATTTTTAGTGACAAATTTCCTCTTTTTGGAGAAGTTTGGCCTAATTGCCCAATCTACTTGTCTGGAATGGCTGATTTATTGATTGGATGGGGGCATAGAGTATGTAATAAACAAGATGCTTATAATTTCTTCTTTTGTCTTTGATGATCTTTCTAATAACTCAGAGTCCCAGAAAAGGAACTGATTCCAGGGATCATCAAGCAAGGAGCAAATTGTTTGGAATCTCAAGGCCAGGATACAGCAGGAAATTCTCTAGCTGGGATTGGAAGCTGTAAAGGGTCAGTGAACAACCCTGTTGCTACTCAGGTAAGGTCATCAAACGTTCATCCCATTAGTCTTCTTTTCTGCTCTGTAGAATGTCCTGGAGAAAACATATGTATATTTGAAGCGTACATCAGCACATCTGTAGTTCGGGCAGAGGGAGTTAGTCATTTGAGGATAATCACTCAACCATGCCTCAGTGTTCAGTGTTCAAGCAAACTGTAAAGAATAGTGCAGCTACAGCCAGCCCAATCAGCACTGCAGAAACCCACATTCAGAACTTCCGGTGGCAAGGCAAGGATGAACAGAGGTGCAGAAGCCCATCAGTGGTTTCAGTTAATCTCTTTTTGTGGTTGGCACGATCCTTTGAGGGTGCACGAGTCCCGGAGAGATTCGTGCCGGCATGGGGGAGACTTGGGTTGCAGTGTGGGGAAGGCAACTCCCCTGCAGCAAAGAGGAGCCCTCCAGAGCCCAACGAGCAAGAAACAGCCCCCTAACAATGGCGGCTCCGAAGTCTGGACTGCCACCGATATAAAGAAGCGAGTGAGTGACAGTTTGTGAGATCATTGGGGAAGAGTGTGGCAGAGAAAATTAGCGGTGGAGAGGAGGATTGGAATGCCATAGACTTTTATAAGGCTGTTACAAGTGTCTGTCTGGAGCCCTAAAAGAAAGTGGCCAAAAAGCGGATGCGAGGCAAGTGAAAGTGAAAGGGCTTGGCAGACAGAAAAGAGAGAGAGGACAATAACAAGTAAAAAGGGAAGTTTACGAGGTTGGGAGACTAGCGGCTGGAAGGTGCCTGGAAGTTGTAGAGGATTTGGACTATCTCATTTGATTTTTATTCTGATAGACTTTATTAAAGCAGAGATGGGAAGAAGATTGAAGTTGACGGAACAGAGACAGTGTGGCGCCACAGGCGATACTTAGAAACTCTGAAGTTATCGTAACAATATAACTGATATAAACTACTTAACAGCCCTTAGGGAGCATACTAATCTAATTGAGGAGGGGGTTCCATTTGAAGAAAATCAGGAAAATTGAACTTAGGAACGCTAAGACAAAACGTAAAAGTGGAAGCTTCTGAATGTGAGGAGATACCGTGTAATTGCAGTCACTACTCAGCATTTTTTAACTCCCCACTTCCGGTGCATTTGGAGTGAAAGCTCTTAAACTTAGAGACGGAAAGCTAAAAACTTACTTCAAAATTCCTTTTCCCCCTTTTTTTACTCCCCTTTTTCTGTATACATTTGTTCAATTTTTTCTTCTTCTTTTTCCCTCACCATCTGGCGCTATGATGAACTATCTCTCCTTCTTTATTCTCTCTTTATAATGATTATAAATATGCATACTGGGGAAAGGAAAATTGATTGTTGTATCTGATTGTTCAATAATTGAATTAATTGATTTAATTGATTTATTAATAATAGTGATAGTTATACTTTGATTAGATATATAGGGAAAATAGTAAGAACATTAAGTATTATTTAATTAACAAGTATAGGGTTTTATATATTAATATTATAATTTATTGTGTGACCACAATTAATCTACTTGGGGACGAATGTAATACTGTTTGTGTTTAAGAATATTTAAAATAAGGTTAGATAAATACACATATTTATTTATAATATTTAAATATAGTTGAATTTGGATATAACATTTATATATATTTATTACATGAAGTTATGTATGGAAGCTGAGCACAGACCTTGCAAAATTATAAATGTGATTTAGAATTTGGATTTAAAATAATACAGTGATAATATTTTTATATATAAGTACTTATACTCCAATAACCAGTAAAGAGCACAGCTATTCAGCAGATAGATAGACTAAGTAATGAGATACCGGTCAATCCTAATACCGAGATTCTATCACTGAATGTTAATTTGGGATAATATAATTAATGTAGTACAACAACAGAAACAAATCTTAAAAGAAATGACTTCCACAAAAAAAAAAAAAAAAAGAAACCCACATTCAAGACCACCAACAGCCATGGAGGTTTACTTGCTTACTTAGCACCATTACTATCTCTCAGTCCAGTCCACCCCAAAAGAGTTGATATGAGAATAAGGTAGAGGAGGAATTCTATGCATGCTGCATGAGCTCCTGGAAGAAATAAATAATTCCTCCCAGAAGTGTTATGAAATGGAATCCTTGTGGTAAAATAATATATGAAACATTATAGAATTGGAAACTTTTTTCAAATCCCCGAAGAGACATTGCTTGTCTTCTCATCAACGATCTGCTGATTTGAGAGAGTGAGATGGAGGTCCTTTGAGTCAGACTTGACTCCTGTCAACTTCATGGACAAAACTTCGGAAGTTTGTTTGGTTTTTTTTGGGGGGGGGAGACAAGATTTTCAGAATGATTTGCCATTGCCTTCTTCCTAGAAATGAGAGAGAATGATTGGTCCAAAGTCAATTAGCTGGCTTCCATGCAAGGGTTTCTTTATGCCTGGTCCAGTGTTTTAACTTTTAGATGAAACTGGCTGATTTTTATTCAACTCTTAATATTTATTTATTAATTTATTCAATTTCTATAGCCACCCATCTCAACCAACTGACTCTGGACAGCTTACAAAATTAGAATTGCCTGCAGCCATTCACTACAAAGCTTAAGGAAAAAGACAGCCATTCAGTGTGCCTCTCACTGAATTGGTTCCAGCAAGATCTGCACAGGGCAAGCAAAGATCAATTCTGTGGCATTAAGAAAGCTGTAGGCAAGGATGGAAAAACAAATTAGAGGTGACCCAGATACATATATGTATTTAGAAGACCTTCAAGATGTATTTAATTACAAGATAACACAATAGATGTGAAAGAAAGAAAGAAAGAAAGAAAGAAAGAAAGAAAGAAAGAAAGAAAGAAAGAAAGAAAGAAAGAAAGAAAGAAAGAAAGAAAGCTATAGACAACTATGATTGTAGAATAGGATTTTTGTTAAAAACTATTCATCTTGTGCAGACATCCATCTCACCTGTGGAAAACATAGGGTGGAAATACTTTTCTTTTAGAGTATGATAATGATGATATTTTGAAATTCAACATCTTTTTTTAAAGTTGTTTCAGATGCAATCTTTTTTTCTATAAAACTTTTTTTCTATAAAACTGTGAAGACTTTTCTTCACAGACTTTTCTTAGTCTGTGAAGAAAGAGAATACGAAATGAGTGCATGTTCTAAGAATATTGATGTAGTTCTTTGCACACATGAACAGTGAAGACCATAGTATGCATTTACCTTTATCATGTTTATACAGATAGATTCCCTGAAACGCCTACAAGCCCCAAATAATACTTCCTGAAGGAAAATTTAAAGAAAAAAAATGTCAATTTTAAATTACCAGATCAAACAGCATATTTACATTGTTGCAGGTTCTGTTTAATACATTATCACAGGTAATGCTGGTGTAACAATCAAAGATGCTGCTGCACAAGATGAATTTTATTCTGAAATGATGTGAAATTCTTCAGGGATTCCCTAACATTTGGGGCTTCAGTGTTAAGAATTTATCAAATAACTTCTACAAATGACTTACCTATTCCAAAAATTACTGCCATGAAAGATATAACCATTAGAAATCAACGTTTAATAAATTTTCCCAATGTATAGATACTTCCTCCATTATCTCTGTTTATCTTTGTCCTTTTTGCATGCCAATGAACGTACTTCCAATTTAAGCACTCAAATGCTGTTACTCATTATTTTTATTTTGTAAAAAATCTTTTGAGGCTCATTTGAGCCCAGAAGCATTCCTAGATATGAAACTTATGCTGGCAGCATGCCACTTTTCTATAAAAGAAATTAAAAGAATTCTTTAAAGTGTAAAAAGTCAGAGAGAACATTGCACTGGGAGTAGCTCTGAGCATCATGTTGGGAAATAAAAGATGACAAATTGTCTAGAGAATATACTAAGCTCATTTTTTTCTTGAATAGATTATATATCACTGTACTGTATTTAAATAAAAGTCAGTTGAAAATATCCAGAAATAGCTTGAAATATTAGCTCCTTTCCCTGCAATTTCTTATGGATAGCAATAAAACAGTTATATAGTCCAAGGGATGATGGAACAAAATGGTATAAATTAATACCATTGTCTAAATTTAGGATTTTTCCTGAGAGTTATTTTAGATGCTAGCCACTTGAGTAAGCAAAAGGTTACAATACAATACTGGGTGCCAGCAAAAGTTTACTTGCATCTGTTGGGAATGAGTAAGCAGACTGCATCCAGCATGCTCTTTCATTTGACTTGTTGAGCTATTTTGTGATGGTTTGAAATGGCTGAAGTTCATTGAACTGTATCTATGTCCAGGTAATTATTTAAACAAAGAGAGCATACATCAATTGTCTATGGGAATGGATAGTTTTTAGGCGAGAGAATAAATCAATGAAGTTGGCTTTTACTCTTGTTTGGTTTGTTCAGGGTGTTGAAATGCATCCCTAATGATCCATTGCATACAGTGACACCATAGACAAGAGCTGATGAAACAGATTAAAAACTGGCTGAGATGTTCTCCTGTTGTATAAGATTTTTTTTTTAAAAAAGATTATTTTCTGCTCCAGAAATTAAGGGGCAGACTCTATTGTAGTAAAGCCTATGCCAAAAGTAGCCAATGGAGAAAACTGAATTCTTTGGACCAGTAAATGAAATGGAGCCAGCTCACTTCCTGCCAAAATATTCTTATTGGTAGAAGAGGAGAAGAAGAAACATTATGGTGTTTATAGACCCCAGTCCACCTTTTCAGAGTGTTAAAGGATGCAGCATTTCAGAGCTGATTTAGTGCAGTGATAGACAATTATGGAGAGAATGGAAACTCTGTGGTGTACTACCATAAAAAATCAGCAATAATTTCCTTCCCCATATTCTGTTAGGAGATAGGAGACCATCTTCTTGCAGGAGACTAGATAGTCCCAAACTATTGTCCAATTAGAGGGGACTAACAAGAATGCTGTGAAGTCCCTGTGAAGTGAGGAATTTTGAATTGTACCAGATTATTTTAAGAAACATGTTTTATTCTTGAAAAACTTTGTTTTCTTTATTTGTAGACTGCTCAGTGTTGCTGTGGAGTTGGGCAGCTTCAAAGCTAAATAAATAAAAGTACCAAAATTGCTATTTTCCAAATTACATCATGATTTCACAGTTTCACATATGCAAATAGTTTCTTGCCCTTTCAAAAGGCATTGTACTCAAAAAATGACCTTTAAAAATATCATCGCTGAGTGGTTTATATGGATATTGACCATCTTTTTTTTTTTAAAAAAATAACTGCTCTATTCACCACAGTATTTTTATTTAACGTGTACTTATTCTATGTGTGTGCAGAGTTTGCATCCGAGCAATTTGTATACTGGTAAACGCAGTGTAAACAATTCCAGTCCATGGGATAGTGCTTTTTAAAATGATGGCAGCTGCCAAGAACATCAGCAATATCTGGCTTAATTGAGTTTGCACTATTAGATCAGCATTATTCTTCAATTTAACACAGAATGGTAACATTTTCTCCCACCACTTTTTACCCATGTTTAATGATCTGTTGGCATTGGGTGGCATCCAAACTGAATTATTATTATTTGTCATTTAGTGTATGATGAGAACATGATAGAAGAGAAGTAAACCTACATACACAGTTCACATAATTCTAAGTAAAACTCCCATGGGGGTACAGTAGTGGCCTCATAACTACTTGTCCAATTAAGGTATTCAGGTAACCACTTCTGGCATTGCTTCATGCAGATCTTCTAGGGAACCGTAGAATGCACATCGTGGGCAATCTTGCACAATACGGTTAGCAGTTTGCATATAAGCACCACAATCCAAACAAGGGGAATCTTTCCATCCCCACTGATACGGGGCGGGGGCACTTATTCCATATCTATCATATCTAATTCTGTCCAATTTCATTTAGACAAAGTGAGGCAGATCAAAACTAAGAGGGTTGGTAGAGGGATCACTCATGGCCATAAGAAGGTACCTTGGACCATTCATCTCTCAAGGTATGGGCTGCATCAGGGTTTAAACTGGGTAGATGTTAAGAGAATAACTGGAACAGCATTTATTTGTTTATTCAATTTGGATATTTTGCAAACAGAAGTAGCAAACAAGTAATAAAGTAATAAACAAATAAATAAGTGTTATTCCCACAAACTCATTCACGGCACTAACCTAGTCAATGCATTAGATAAACCTTGAAAGCAGGCAGCTGATTTCCTAAGAGCCTTGAGGGCTTTCTGTTACAATGGAAACCTATAATTACTTTTTGCAAGCACTGATAACAACCACAGTAAACACAAAAATGCTGCTGCAATTACAGATTCTTCTGAAAACAGGACGCACATTTTCCTGATATATGCCATTTTTCTCCTCCCCTGGCAGATCCCTGCTGAAAGGCAATTGTATGTAAGAGGGGGAAATGTTTGAGTCAGTTGTAAGAGGGGGAAATGTTTGAGTCAGTTGTACTATCACAGCAGTCTCTAACCTTTGAAGCTTGGCTGGGGTAGGTGTGGGGGAGTGGGGAACTGGGCTGCACCAGTAGCAGGCTAGCGCACATACATGCAGCTTGAATTATGCAAGCGGCAGGCCGGCGCACATGCGTACAAGTGCCCTCTGGGTTACAACTTGAGCTACGCACGCACTCCAGCCAGCCACTCACACAGTCCAATAGGCCACAAGCTGGTAATGGACCGTGGCTTGGGGGATGGGGACTCCTGTACTATCACATTATGCTAAATTCTCTTCTTGCTTTCTTTCTGCCCCCAAAGGAGTGGATTTTCAGTGACCCTTTAATCAGACAGCAGGACAAGTGTCTCTCAATCACCTCCTTTTCCACTGGCTCACAAGTCACAATCGAAGCATGCAACCAGAAAGATGGCAGACAGGTACAGTATTACACAGACTTTACTGACACTTGAATTGCCGGGCTGTTCTGGCCTTAATTTTTACAAGGATGATTCACGGGATCTGAAGATGAGGAACCACCTCTGATTCTTGTTATATGGTCTGATAGATGGTCATCCATATCCTGTTATACATGGTCCAAGCCTTTTAGCATAAAAAAACACTTGGTAGACTTGCTCTGAGTAAATTGTTCTCTCTTGTTAGCCCTGAATGGTAATGTGCAAGAACTTTGCAGTCTGCCTCAGAGTTCACTGAGGCTGGGATTGGTGTAGTGCAATAAACATTCTTCCACTTGATCGAGCATTAGTGGCAGGCTATTTACTTGCTTTAGTGAAATGTAGAGAAAGCAAAAATGATGCACGTAAAAGCCACCTGGAAAAGATGCACATTCAAATACATTAACTTGAGAAAAAAGGATCTTAGTAAAATGGCAAAGCCTATCATCTGCCTTTCATTCTTTAGTAAGAATGCATGAATGATCCTAGACATTTTGCTAGAGGGGACCATCAGAGAATAACTTTTCTAAAAAAAATCACAGTTCGATGGCTTTTCTATAGATTAGGCTTTTCAATCAGTTATTCTCCAGATGATTTGGTTTAGAACTGCCATCAGCCCCAATTAGCAGTGGCCAATGGAAAAGGCATATAATAATTGTAATCTTACAATGTCTATAGAGACATAGCTTCTTCATTCCCGAACTAAGAAAAATATACAATGAATCAAACAATTTTTTTAAATGTAATGTAATTAGAAAGGAATGAGGAACCAACCAGGTTGATGTCTGGACTGTTTTTTTTTTAATGGGGCTGTCATGCAAGTACTTATATCATGCTTTGCATTTTTCTTCATAAATTATTCCACTTTGTCTATGGAAGTTGATATAACCCCAAAAATCTGAGTACCAAAGTACAATCTACTCTAGAAGCATATAAAAGAACAATAAATGATAAATATTAATAATTCTTTAAAAACCACAGTTTATTACAAACATTAGGAGTGGAAAAATGTTTCACACAATTAAAGACAAATGCTTATTGCATTAATACAGATCTGAAGCAATGAAGTAGGTTGCTTTTTTGCAGAACATCTTATACTTTGGGGGGGGGGGATGATTCCTGTACCAGAAGAATAGCTTCAATTAAAGACATATGGTTTCCTGATTTTACTGTGACACTATATGCATATGGAGAACTAATGCAGGCAATGTTTTTAACCTTGAAACTCAAGTTTCTGGAATTAAGAGTTCAGTGTTGGTGAGGATCTTTCTGAGAGAATTTATCTATCACATTTATGTAGCCACCCATTGCACAGAATGTGAGATAATAAAAATGCATCATGAAAGATAAAAAAAATGGTACAATTAGGAACATCAGTCAAAGTTACCAACAACAATGCAGCAGAGAAAGCCATCATCAATCAGCCACCATTTCCTATCACTTCCTGATATATAATTCCCTCAAGTATTAGGTAGGGTATGTTATGGTAGGGTATGTAATATCATTCAGAAGCCATTATATCATTAAAGACCAAATTGGTGCCTGCCACTAATGTCATCCTATTCTTCCCTAGAATATCCCTCAAATGTTGCTGCATTCTGATAAAGCATACTTTTAGTTGCACACTGAAGTGTTCTTTTTAAAGCACGTCTGGTGTGTAGTTTCTGAGAAAGGTTTGTGGCTGTTGCAGTTACTACTACATGCATAAAAAAAACAATTTCTAAACCTCTAAATGGCCTTTAGAAGAAGAAAAATAAAAGCAAATGAAAAAGATGGTAAGAACTGCCTTAAATTGCATCCTGCTAATGTAGCAAATATAATAAGAATATTTGATTTTAATCCTATACACAAAGAAAAAGAGTCTTGATTCCTGGTACTGAAAGCTTTCCTGTAGCTTTTAATTACTGTGGTAAGCTCAGCACCTCCTGTTAGAATGGCACTTATCTGTGATTGTCAAACAACTGTGATCAGCTTGATATTAAAGTTAGAAACCTTTCTGATCTAGTTGTTGGCAAACTTTAGGAATTATGAATGGACCCTTCTTTAAATTCAACGCTACCAATTCTTTTAAGACATTTTAATCAATTGTGGCTCTTGGAAGAATTAAACAAAGACTTTTATGTTTTTAACATCTTTAAAACCACAGGAAACATAAGCAGACATTCACCAAGAGAACTGGCTAATGTGAGGTATTGTCAAAAGCTGTTACAATACACATGTCATGAAAAGTCACACAGATTAACTTAGTGTCAACTAAAAAATACTCCTTTGGTCTTTTTAGTTGCCAGCAGAAAGGGAGTGGGGGAAGCAGTGCATCCTTAAATGCCTCAGATAATCGCCTTGGCAACCAAAGCTGTTGGCGTGCAAGATTATTACTGAGAACATGATTGATGACTCTTGGCTATGGATGTGTCTCATTGGAGAATATACATGGGGGGGGGGGAGACCAAGGTCAAGGGTGAAATAAATGTGTCAGAATCAGCTGCAACCAGGAAGCACTGACATGTCAACTCCTAATAAATCAATATTTTTTACTCTGAGAAATGCAGCTAGAGACTTGTGATTTGAATGGGGGTGCATGTTGGAGCCCTGACACTCAGGGTTATAGCTGATCTACCCTTTTTAGGTGACTGTTACATGTGTACTAGCCAGCCTTTGAAGTAGGCCTCCAATAGCCTCTTAAGACCTTTCACAGAATCTGCAGGGTCCAGTGAGGAATCTTGCAGCAGGAGCTGAGGTGATCCTTCAGTTTTTCAGACAACTGACACTTGGCTGGTAATGCTGCCTACCACTCTTAGCTGATTTGTTTTTTGTTTTTTTTTACGAAGCATGATATCAACTCACACCTCCACTTGAGGATAGCAGCCTAAAATTTCCAAGATTAAGATGGACCAGGAGAAACTATCTCAGTTGATTGGATGCACACATTAGACATAAGCCACAATTTATAACCATAATGTCTGGGCTCTGGATCCATATCTTGTGCTGAGCTACAAAAAAGCTAACTCCATTATGGCTTCAGGCAAGTGTAAACTCAGCCACTAAATAGTGGTGGAAAGGTAGTTTCAAAGCTCAGGAGCCACTATAGGAGGCCTCACTGTGGTATTATCATCTAAAAATGCTCCTACAAATCAGGGAAGCAAAGAAAGCCAATTTCAAAGCTGATTTCAACCATGATCAGGGTGGATAATATAGATGGAGACAGGCATTCATATAACCCATGTAGGTATTGAATATGCATAGAGACAGCTGATTAAGCTGGTGCTCAGATGTCCAATATCTGGTCAATCATATTTTCACCTAGCTGCAATTTTTCAGTCAGTTTCAGAAACATTAGCCTGTAAAGTGTTATGCTAATACAATTTGGAAATACCTAACACGTGGATAATTGAAGCTTGGTCTGGCTACAATTATCTTCACTAATTTAAAATAAAGTACTCCTTGTTTATGCCATTAACTGGGCTTCTCCACATATGATCATATCTAAGACTACTTCCAGTTTTCTCATCTGAATTTTCAGGGAAAGTGCAATCCCATGCAGAATCCCTTCTACACCACTGTCCAAATTGATTTTGTCACACGTATTGCAGATTGATTTTCCTCATACTTTCCAATACCCTATCCATATTTAAATTGAGATACCCTATCACTTTCCTGGAAGATTTAGGTGAAGAAAAAGGACAAAGCCACACAATCATCCACACAGACATTGAATCAAAGTCCAGAGCTCTGAAAGCTCTACTTTTCTCCCCTTAGTCTGAGTGACAGAAGCTATCAGTTTTTGAAATTACAGCACCCAGGAATAATCAGAGCCATTGAAGCACTGTTTGCCAAGCCTTGGTATTAAGTAAGCAATATGTCTTACATTGACTCATATGTGAATAATTTTTATGCTATTCTTTTCATGTACCATATGGTCTCTATTCTGGAGAGATCATCTCTGGAAAATATTAAGGCAAGGAATAGCTACAATACAGAAACTAGTTTCCTAGACATGACAGTAACACGACTTTCTTATTCCCACTATTTTTCCCTGTTATTGTCTAGAATCCAGGTGACACCCACACCTCCCCACCCCCAGATCATTTATCCCTGCCACCTCTTCTGCATCCCATGTTGAAAGGTGTTGGTTTATAATGTTCTCGAAGCTTCTATTACAATAGCAGGACAGGAATTGAAGAGCAAATTGATATAGTACTGTCTCAATTGGTTTGGAAGTGGGATTGGGTCAAAGCTAGTCACAATGTGCAGTCATGGCTGTTTTTCTTATCTGCTCTCTCATCCACGAGGTAGCAAAGAAAGGAGATTTGTATTTCATGGGTCTCACAAGGGTCTAATTATTCTCCTATGCTGTTCGGTATTTGCATGACATCAACTGAAGAGGGCATTTGAAATGTGGTGTTAATATATAACACTCGCCTATTGAACTTAGGGATTTTGGCATGTGATTCTCGTCTGGGTATGCACTATTGCAATGCACTTGACTTCTAATAAAATTATACCTTTTTCAACAAATGGAGTCAAGAATCATTTCTAATTAGAGATTTAAGTGGAAGCAGGTCTGATATATATTAATTTATAAAGGCTATTTTTTTAATTATTATTTTTTTGCATTTGCATTTGTGTACCTTCAAGTCACTTTTTGATCCCTAATGACTGCTTTGACTAATTCTTGCAGATTTGTTTGCAGGGTTTTTCCTAAGGGTTGGCAGGGGACTGGAACTGAAATCTTATGATTTCTAGCCTGATGCTTTAACCATTACTAAATACAGGTTCTCATAAAAACTTTTATTTGGCATAAATAGACTGGGAAACATTCATTGTTCCACATTGAAATCAACAAAGACGTGGGAGCCTTTCTAAGCTATTTTCTGTTTCATTGATGATGGATCTATTGGGGAAACACTGGCTACTTTTACTGAGAAGGTTTTACCTCTATTTCTCTTTTTACCTGTAGCAGGTCTTCATAGTTGGTTAGAACCGGCAGAAATGAAGTCTATGGACTGGGATGTCCTCAAACCCCTGCTGAGGGCCCACTATGCACCGACCGTACCAACGCTCGTTAGAAGGCATGAATTTTCCCAGAGAGATCAGCGGAAGGGCAAAAGTGTTGCTGATTTCATAGTGGATCTCCAGAATCTGGGAGGACTATGCAGGTTTGCCGACCTCGAAGAAGCCCCGAGAGACCAAATAATTCTGGGATGAGAGGCACCACACACTCAAAGCAAGCTGATGGCGAAAGGCGACATCAACCTTGCAGATGCCATTACTGAAGCTACTGCAGCAGAAGCAACCAGGAAGTCGGCTGCCCGAATGCGCCGCGCCCATGCCCCGCTTCGCCAACTTGCCAGCGAAGTTTCACCCCACTTGGGAGAACAGGCTACGACAGCCCACCACGAGGACCTCGAATCATCATCGGGAAGCAATGAAGAAGAGGTCAACCAGCTCCGGTCCAAGCAAGACCAACACCAGAGATCGCAGTACCAATGCTCTGGTTGTGGGGCAAGCCACTCCCGATCAGAATGCAAATTCCTCAACGCACTCTGCCATGTGTGCGGGAAAAGAGGCCACATCGGACGGGTCTGTAGAAGCAAGCAAGGACCCAGCCAGCCCCCGAGGGGGGCTAACTATCACCAAACTACAGGAAGCCATCGTGTAAAGCAAGAACCCTTGAATCACCAATGGAACAACCACTCCTACAGAAACAAACCCCTAAACCACTCAACGAAGCGAGAAGAAGCTCACCAAACTATTACGATCGGTCACGCCTCATCTCTAGATGCCAAGAAGATCCGAGTGAAAGTGGCCATCGAAAACCAGCCCTGCCTGATGGAAGTTTATTCAGGATCGTCCCTCTCGATGGTTTCCTGGAAGACCCTCAAGCAGCTCATCCCTACTGTCCGGCGGCAAGACCTCAGATTCCAAAGAATCATAATCAAAGACTATCAAGGGAATCGAATTCCAGTCATGGGATCCAGCCAAGTCCGTGTCTCATTTAAGAATCGTACAGCATTCCTGCCCCTGACTGTAGTCGACAGGGATCGGCCTAGCTTGTTAGGCCTCCAATGGTTCGCTCCACTCGGAATTGAAGTAGCCGGCATTCACCGAACCTGCAGCAATGACTGGGAAGAGGATCTCTTCCAAGAATTCCAGGACGTCTTTGCAGAAAAACTAGGCGAGTACAAGGAGACCCCGATATCATTTAACCTCAACCCCGAAATAGCTCCCATCTGCCTTAAGCCTCGTCGAGTTCCATTTGCCCTTAAACCAAAGATTGACGAGCAGCTTGATAAATTAATAGCCCAGGGTGTGTTAGAACCAACCGACTACTCTCCCTGGGAAACCCCAATCGTGACACCCATCAAGCCGTATGGATCGATAAGAATTTGTGAGGACTACTGAGCCATCCTGAACCACGCCCTTCAACAAAACGCTTACCCGGTACCGGTGGTGCAACACCTTCTCCATTCCCTGGGGGGCAGAAAAGTCTTCGCTAAACTAGACTTAGCCCAGGCATACCAACAACTGCCTGTAGACAAAAAAACGGCAGAGGCCCAAACGATCGTTACGCACCGAGGTGCGTTTAAATGTAACCGACTCCAGTTCGGAGTAAGTGTGGCCCCGGGAATCTTTCAAAGTTTGATGGAAAGACTATTGCAAGGGATAAAAGGCATTGTCCCAGATTTCGATGACGTGTTAATCGCTGCCCCGACTCGAGAAATACTAAGGGAGCGCCTGGGGTTGGTTCTCCAGAGATTTAAAGACTCGGGCTTCAAAGTTAAAAAAAACAAGTGTCAACTATGTACGGATTGAGTAGAATTTTTAGGGTACTTAATTGATAAACAAGGCATTCACCCTAACGATAGCAAGCTTAGGGCAATTAAAAATGCCCCCAAACCCCGCAATAAGGCCGACCTCCAGGCTTTTCTAGGCCTTATCAATTTTTATAATGTTTTCCTNGCTTCAAAGTTAAAAAAAACAAGTGTCAACTATGTACGGATTGAGTAGAATTTTTAGGGTACTTAATTGATAAACAAGGCATTCACCC
>BHEV01013333.1:0-32594 GCA_004319985.1 Emydocephalus ijimae
AATAATGGGAAAGCACCAGGTCCAGATGGGCTTCCGGCAGAATTTTATAAAACATTACAAGAATCATTGAGCATCCCATTGCTAGAAGTTATGAATGAAGCTATGTCAGAAGATGATACCCAAAACATGGTCAGAGGCTTATATTACACTTATCCCAAAAGAAGAGGCTGATCTACTGCAAATTAAGAACTATAGACCAATTTCTTCATAAAATACAGACTATAAAATCTTTGCCTCAATTTTAGCAGAAAGACTTAAAAAATACTTAAATAATTTCATTCATCCAGATCAAAATGGATTTCTGCCAAAGAGACAAATTAGAGATAATATGAGAGTAATCCTGGATACTTTGGAATACTATGAGGCACACCCTGAAAAGCAAATGGCATTGATATTCCTAGATGCCCAAAAGGCATTTGATAATGTGAACTGGAGATTTATGTTATTACTATTGGAACAGATGGGTTTTGCCAGAAAATTTATCCAAGCAATAGAAGCCATATACAATAAACAGACAGCAAAGATAATGATGGAGGGAGAACTTACAGACTTTATTAATATAAGAAAAGGCACAAGACAAGGATGTCCCCTATCTCCTTTGCTATTTGTATTGACTTTGGAAGTGTTGAATAGAAATATTAGAGATGATAAAAGCATAAAAGGAATGAAAATTAAAAAGGAAGAATTTAAATGGAAAGCTTTTGCTGATGACTTTGCCTTTATTTGGGAAGATCTGTTAGAAACAGCTCCAAAGTTATTGGAAAAGATAGAGATATATGGTGACGTGGCTGGTTTGAAAATAAATAAAGACAAAACAAAGTAACTCTGTATTTCATATTTACATCAGGCGAATGCTGAAATAGAGTCAGAAATAATAAAAATATTGGTGAGGAGAGAATGAAAAGAACTAATAATACAGCCATGATTTTTCATAGAAGTTAAGTAGATGAGTAAAACTTTTCTAAAAGAAAAATTTCTATTAAGGTGGGATTGATTTTCTTTTTTTTTTCAAATATTTTTTCAAATATATGTTTTCTATACTGATAGCAAGATCCTACTTCTTTTGCATTTTTGTTTATAAAGTTGTAGCTGCTTCAGTGCATATGTTACATCTTTTCTTAACTTTACATCTAGTTTCTCTTCTTAATTTTATTCTGATGAATTGTCTTATAAACACTTATTAAGTGTTAATAAAAAAGCCTTGAGCAATTCTCTACTCTGCTGATGCCCCTGACAAAATCCTTTTAACCTCAAACTCTCTGAGGTTTCTCTCTCAACATACTAACTGTTAAGTTCGGCGCATGGGCACAAGGAATGGAGACGAGACGGTGAACAGTGAACTTCAACTCTTTATTATACATTCTGAACAGAGCAAAACCCTAGAGCAAAAGTAGCCCTTTTATAGGCAAGCTGCTGCTCTAGTAACCAATAGGAAACGTGGAGTGTTAACCCCCTTAACCAATGAGAGTGGCTCGTTAACAGCCAATCAGATTCTCCTGAATGGACCAATCCGATATCGTTATTATCGGCCAATCAGAAGTGCAGGGCTAGAACCCTGCTATTTTCTAAAGCTTTTGATAAACTTTATTTGAGGATTTTATTAGTTCACAACATCCCTTCCCCTCAGGTTCCGTTTGGGGAGTGCGGTGACATAATCTCTGAGGTAGGAAGGTTGCTTCGACTGTCTATTGGATTTATGCTGTCCCACCGGTTCTTGTCCGTAAGCCTGTTTTGGTGGGGCGTTTTTGGGCAAGTCGGGTGCTGGTGGTTCTTTGTTGGAAGACTCGGTGCCGCTAATGTTCTCATCGTTGTCCTCTGGCCCATGCGGGCTTGCCTCTGTTGGGTTGTTCCTCTGTGGAGAGGCCACCCCCATCCTTGATCCTTCTTCACTTGTCACGCCCAATGGCTGACTTCTTTCGTTCCTGCTTTCCGCCATCTTGAATTCAGTTTCTTCGACATCCCCTCCCCTCTCAGTTTGGAAGTTACCGGAGTTGTGGAAACTAGGTTGTAGCCTTGAGCAAAGCTGATCTATACGGCGTTTCCATATTTTTCTGTCTCAGGTTTTCACCCGGTATGACCTGGGTCCAGTGGCTTGAATAACAGTGGCCTTGATCCACAACGGTTCACCAGAAAGGTTTCTGGCGAAAACTAAGTCACCTATCTTGAAGTCACGGCATTTTCCACTAGATCCACAGGGTTTCTCTGGCTCATAAGACGGGTGAAGCTGGTCGAGGTGGGAGCAGAGTTTGCGTCCCATCAATAGTTCCGCTGGAGTCTTGTTGGTGATGCTGTGCGGAGTGATGTGTTGGAGGAGTATTCTATTTATCTTATCTTCAATGTCCCCATAGTCCATTTTGTAGAGGGTTTTTTTAACAAACTGTACCATGCGCTCAGCTCTTCCGTTAGCCGCAGGGTGCACTGGCGAAGTTAGCACATGGTGAATACCGCGGTCCGCTAAGTATTGTTCAGAAGGAAGTGCGGTAAACTGGGGTCCGTTGTCGGATACCAGAACGTCTGGCAGTCCATGCATCATGAATAATCTATTCAACTTCCGGATGATGGACTCGGTTGTGGTACTCTTCATTTCGTGGATCTCGAGCCAGTTTGAATAGGCATCCACTGTTAATAGCAACATATGTCCCTTAGTAGGTCCCGCAAAGTCAATATGAATGCGGGACCACTGTCCCCAAGGTGTTTCCCATTCTGTCGGAGTTGCTTTTGGTGGGGCATTGCTAACTTCCTGGCACTTATAACAAGTCTTTACCCAGGCTTCAATTTGTTTGTCGATGCCCGGCCACCACGCGTAGCTTCGTGCGAGCGCTTTCATATGCACGATGCCGGGGTGGCCCTCATGCAAAGTCTTTAATACCACTCGTTGTAACCGCTCTGGAACGACGACTCTATCCCCCCACAGGATGCAGCCCTTTTGCGAAAAAAGTTCCGTTTGCTGATTCTTGAAGGGAATGAAGTCGTCAGGGGTTTGATCTACTGGCCATCGTTGTTCAACCCAGCTAAGAACCCGCTTTAAGATAGGATCACATTTTGTTTCGATCGTGATATCTCTAGCTGTTAATGGCGGTGACTGTAGCGTTTCAATCTGGAGCGTTGTAAGTGTTGGAGCTGGGTCATCGACAGTTTCCGGAAGTGGTGCACAGCTTACTGCATCAGCGTGGGGAATGGCTTTCCCCGGGCGGTGCTGCAGCTTATAATTGTACGCAGCCAAAAACTCTGACCAGCAAGTCATTCTAGGTGATAATATATAGGGGGTTGGCTTGTCTCCCACTATAATCCCCAGCAAAGGTTTGTGGTCGGTAACAATTGTAAAAACTCGTCCATAAACATATTCATGAAACCGTTTAACCGCAGATACAACAGCAAGAGCCTTTTTATTGATTTGACTATAGTTACGTTCAGCCTTTGATAAAGGCAATAGGAGCTTCACTACCGTTTGTTAACACATGGCTCAAAATGGCTCCTACTCCAAATGGTGATGCGTCACATGTGATTGTTGAAGGCAAAGTCTCGTTATACTGCATTAAAACAGCATCTGAAGTTAATAGATTTTTCACTTGTTGGAACGCGTGCTCCTCTCGGTGCCCCCACACCCAGGTTGCTTTTTTATCGAGGAGCTGATGTAGGGGCTTGGCTACTGTCGCTTTGTGGGGCAGGAAGATGTTGTAAAAATTAATAAGCCCCAGGAAAGCTTGGAGATCAGTCTTGTTTCTGGGTCTTGGGGCGTTCTTGATTGCCCTTAACTTGCTACTGGTGGGGTGAATGCCTTGTTTATCGATTAGGTACCCCAGGAACTCTACTTTATCTGTACACAGTTGACATTTATTTTTTTTTAACTTTGAGGCCAGAGTCTTTAAATTTCTGGAGAACCAGTTTAAGACACTCCTTTAGTATTTCTCTATTCGGGGCAGCAATTAAAACGTCATCAAAGTATGGTACGACCCCTTTTATTCCCTGTAACAGCCTCTCCATCAAGCTCTGAAAGATCCCTGGGGCCACGCTAACTCCGATTTGGAGTCAGTTGTACTTAAAAGCGCCTTGGTGCATAATGATCGTTTGTGCCTCTGCTGTTTTTTTATCTACAGGCAGTTGTTGGTACGCCTGTGCTAAATCTCATTTCGCGAAGACTTTTCCACCTCCCAGGGAATGGAGGAGGTGTTGTACCACTGGCACCGGGTAAGCGTTCTGTTGAAGGGCGTGATTCAGCTTAGCATGGTAGTCCCCACAGAACCTTAACGATCCATCCGGCTTGATGGGTGTTATGATTGGGGTTTCCCAAGGAGCATGGTCAGTTGGTTCTAAAATGCCCTGGGCTATTAATTTATCAAGCTGCTCATCAATCTTTGGTTTAAGGGCAAAAGGGACTCGACGAGGCTTAAGGCGGATGGGGGCTACTTCAGGGTTAATGTTAAATGATATCAGAGTCCCCTTGTACTCACCTAGTTTGTCTGCAAAAACGTCCTGGAATTCCTGTACGAGGGCCTCCTCCCAGTCGTCGCTGTTGGTTTGGTGAATGCCGGCTACCTCAATCCCAAGTGGAGCGAACCATTGAAGGCCTAACAAACTAAGCCGATCACGGTCGACAATGGTCAATGGTAAAGATGCAGTATGATTTTTGAATAAGACCTGGAATAGGCTGGATCCAACGACCGGAATTCAGTTTCCTTGATAGTCCTTGAGAATGATTCTTTGGACTCTGAGGTCTTGTCGCCAGACGGCAGGGATTAATTGTTTAAGGGTCTTCCAGGAAACCATCGAGAGGGATGATCCTGAATCGACTTCCATCATGCAGGGCTGGTTTTCGATGGCGACCTTCACTCGGATCTTCTTTGCATCTAATGATGATGCGTGACCAATCGTGATGGTTTGGTGTGCCTCTTCTCATTTCGTTGAATGAGCTAGTGGTTTATTTCTGTAGGAGTGGTTGTTCCATTGGTGGTTCGATTGTTCCCAATTCACAGGACGACTTCCTGTGGGTTGGTGGTAGTTGGTCCCCCTCTGAAGTGGGCTGGATCCTAGCTGGCTTCTACAGACTTTTCCGATGTGCCCTCTTTCCATAAATATGGCAGAGCGCATCGAGGAATTTGCAGTCTGATCATGGGTGGTTTGCCCCACAACCTGCACATTGGTACTGCAGTCTCTGGTTACGCTGGTGGCGTTGGTCTCGTTCAGACCGGAGCCGGTTGACTTCTTCCTCATCATTTTCTGATGATGATTCGAGGTCCTCGTGGTGGGTTGCCGTTGCATGTCCCTCAAGGCGAGGTGAGGTTTTGCTGGTGAGTTGGTGGAACGGGGCGTTGGTGCGGTGCATTCGGGCAGCCGACTTCCTGGTTGCTTCTGCTGCAGTAGCATCAGCGATGGTATCTGCAAGGCTGATGTCACCTTTCGCCATCAGATTGCTTTGCACGTGTGGTGCATCTAATCCCAGAACTATTTGGTCTCTTAGAGCTTCTTCGAGGTCGGCAAACCCACAGAGGCCTCCCAGGTTCCGGAGATCCACGATGAAATCTGCAACGCTTTCTCCTTTCTGCTGGTTTCTCTGGTAAAATTCATGTCTTCGGACAAGCGTTGGTACGGTAGGTGCATAGTGGGCCTGTAGGAGGGGCTCGAGGACATCCCAGTCCATGGATTTCACTTCAGCCGGTTTCGCCAGTGCTTTAGCATTTTAAAAACGGCAGGTCCACAGTGAGTCAGGAATACTGCTCGCTTTTTTCCAGTCGTGGCATCCTTCAAGTTGTTCGTCTCCAGAAACATCTGGAACCGGTCCATGTATGAGTCCCAGTCTTCTTGTGCCGGGTCGAATGGAGCGGGTGGTATGGTGCTCATGGTCATGGTTTCTGCCGTTGATGCACTTTCAGCCACGTGCTCTGTTTCGTGCTCTGTAGTGTTCAGTCAGCTCTGATGTCTCCGTATCCCACCCTCATCGCCAGTGTTAAGTTCTGCGCATGGGCGCAAGGAACGGAGACGAGACGGTGAACAGTGAACTTCAACTCTTTATTATACATTCTGAACAGAGCAAAACCCTGGAGCAAAAGCAGCCCTTTTATTGGCAAGCTGCTGCTCTCGTAACCAATAGGAAACGTGGAGTGTTAACCCCCTTAACCAATGAGAGTGGCTCGTTAACAGCCAATCAGATTCTCCTGAACTGACCAATCCGATATCGCTATTATCGGCCAATCAGAAGTGCAGGGCTAGAACCCTGCTATTTTCTAAAGCTTTTGATAAACTTTATTTGAGTAATTTATTAGTTTACAACACTAACTTTATGGACAATTCCAGTGGTACTTCCTGAATACAGTACCTCATCCAAGTATCGGGATGAAAATTCTCTTTGAACATGACATAATTGTGTGCCTCCTATACCAGTAACATGGGAAATTACGGCAATTAGGACAGCAGTATATAAACTCATCAAATTCTACCATTTACATTCCATATATTCAGGTCAAATTAAAGATCTTTGGCTAGAATTAATAGGAATATTGCCAGTTGCTTCAATAAGAAAATGCTTGGATAAAATTTAAGGTTGCTCAGGGGTTTTCTCAGCAGATTTAGTCTCATGATGTCAAGCCAGTATTCCTTGTAAATTGGAACAAGAAACCTGACCTCATTTTCTCCCACTTGACATGTGCTTCATAGAATTTTAATGGATATTTTTTCCCTTAAGAAAGAATGTTTGAATGCTGGTTGGTTTTGTTTTTTGCTTTTTAATCATTACTTAAGGCTTTGCTCAGCTTTTTATTTCTTTTCCTTTTTATCCCTTGAAGTAAGATAATTTTTGCATGATCAAATCAGAAGATCTGAGATACTGAATTTGATTTTTTTTACAGATTTTTAAAGCAATATAGAGTTTCATTTACATTTAAAATCTTAACTAAGTTAATCGTAAATAATAGTGCAATGCTGCAAGCTATCTGGCTTTTTCAAATTCTTACTATCTTATGATGACTATTTTGTATGTGAAAAAGAAAGTGCACCCTCCTTGAGTTATTGGTATTATGTATCAGGACATAGTAAAAATACTTTTAATAACTTCTGAGGACCAGATGAGTTTTACTCTGTTTTGATACATAAAACAATAGAACTATAGAGGGTGTACTTTCTTTTTCACATGACTGTATGTAGATGGAGGAAAAAAGACCAACAAATAGTGTGATAACAGTTAAAAATTTCATAAAATATAATTTATAGCAATCTTTTTATGGAGTACACATAAATATTTTTGTATGTAAAAATAGAAATAGGAATCGGAAATCATGAACAAACAGAGAAAAAAGAAATGTACTGTATGTACTGGAAACTGTGATAACATTTTATAAATAATACTAATTAATTAAAAAACTATTTATTTCATCTTTATTCTCAGATAAATGAAATAAACTTTAATATTACAAAATATTTTTTATTATGATTGAATGCTAAGCAAATTAAGTTGGATTGAATACTTTAAAGTTGGATTGAGTACTTTAAAGTTCATCATTACAATTCTATCTATAGTAACCCCATGACATCTTTTCTATGAAAATTATTTATTTCAACAAATGGGTTGCTTTGAATCTGATTTAAGTAATTCAGCAAACTGCTTCCTGTTTGTGGCAATTTTATTGTATGCATACAAATACATGTGACATTCGGATGGCAGTTCTTGATAATTGAAGTAAATTGTCAGTATCAGTTTACTTAGACTGTTCTAAGGTAAGATCATTTTTTCAGCTAAAGACAGGTCACTTCTATTTCCCTAAGTCAACAACTCATTTCCTTTATAATTATGACCTGATGATAAAACTGCTTCACCCATAATTAAGTGATTTATATGTTCATTTAAGATAGATTATAGATACATTGATTGATTGGTTGGTTGATATATAGACAGAGAGACAGGGATGGATGGATGGAGAGAAAGAGAGAGACAGAGACAGACAGAGATGGACAGACAGACAGACTACACATCTATGAGAAATTCAGAAATTGCTTGTCTGGAGCAAATGTTTAAACAAGACATAGGCTTGAAATATCATACCAGATTTTGCACTCAGGTTCAATTTTACACTATATAAATGATTGTTAGAAAATTGGACTTGGAATTAAAACACAGTTCACATAAGTTTTATTGCTATGGTCAGATTAATCTTTATACCACAGAGACTATATACATAATTAAGAATGCAATCAAGTTCCACATTTATGTCAAAATAAAATGTTTAGTATCTATAGTGTAATTAATTCCCCTTTAGCAAATCTTTTGCTGAAAATTGAAAGGTAAGGATTTGCTGAAAAGTAGTTAGACAAGAGAATAAAAATAGTTAAGTGTATAATAAAGATTTGTATCAAATAAATGTTCCATCTGTTCTAAATTATAACTTTTTATTGTTTAGAATAGCCATCCATTCAAGTGGAAATAAGTCAAATACTTAAGTTATTCATACTGTTTTTGGCAATCAAGTACCACCTGCTTTAACTTCTAAATTCATGTTCCTAAAAACTGAAAACTATTTTTTTTAAAAAACCTTGCTCTGATTCTGGTGTGTTTCTGAAAATTTCATTAGAGCTGTCAATTTTGCATCTCAAGGAAGAGAATAACAGTCTCCTTCATAAATAATTATTCCTTTGTTTTTACCTTTCATTTCTGTGTGCTTGTTTTTGTATACATTTCCTAGCATTTTTGTTTGTTCTAGAACTTGGCTAGTTTCTTTCACTATATTGGTAATGGTTTAGTATTAACTGTACTAAACACTTTTAGTACCATCCACTGGAGGTACAATCTACAGGGATAGTAGGTGCTTTATCCATTCAGCACTAATGCTTGATTTGGCCCATTAGCTTAGCATTTTGATGGCTTCTTTTCAGGCTGGCTGCATGCGCCAGTAAAAGTAAGGATAAAAGAAATCTTCCACTTTAAGTCTAGACCTTTATTTTATAAACTGAATTGAATCAGTATTGTTCTTGTGTTTGTTTGCTAACTTAATATGAACTCTCCATTAAAAAAAAAATATTTCAATAATATTTTTTTTAAGTTTTTATTTATATTTTATTGAAAAATAATTATTTCAAAGTATGTTCTAAATTTCACAAAGTGGCAGGAAATGAGCAGATATGTATGTATATGTATATGTACATTTTTATACAGATATACACATATACATATATTCTGTTCATTTCCCTCCACATTGACTGTGAAATTTGGAATATAATTTGAAACAATCACTTTTCAATAAAAAATAAAAAGTGTACACACACCCCTTCCCTTTACATTTAAAGGGTATAGTGGGCACTATGATACCTATACAATGAAGGAGTGTGATATAATGACAGATGCATTGATGAGTGATAGAGAATAGAATAGAATAGAATAGAATTAGAATTAGAATTAGAATTAGAATTAGAATTAGAATTAGAATTAGAATTAGAATTAGAATTCGAATAGTAAATAACAGAGTTCAAAGACCTTGGAGATCTTCTAGTCCAACCTCCTAATCACTTCAGACAAATGGTTGTCCAATTTCTTAAAAAATTTCCAGTGTTGGAGCATTCACAACTTTTGGAAGCAAGCAATAATTGTTCCAACTGTCAGGAAATTTCTTCTTAGTTCTAAGTTGCTTCTCTCCTTGATTAGTTTCCATCCATTGCTTCTTGTCCTGCCCTCAAGTGCTTTGAAGAATAGCTTGACCTCCTCTTCTTTGTGGCAGCCTCTGAGATATTGGAACACTGCTATCATGTCACTTCTAGTCCTTCTTTTCATGAAACTAGACATACCCAAAACTGGAGATGAGGGAGGGAGGGAGGGAAGGAGGGAGGGAGGGAGGGAGAGAGAGAGTCTCAAGGATACAAATCAAAGTGTATCAGTGGAATTAGCATCAGCCACATTCTACATGGATGACATCAAGCTCTATGCTAAGTGTGAACAAGACATTGACTTTCTGATCTGTCTGACACAAATCAATACTGAAAACATTGGGATATAATTTGGGCTGCAAATTGGGCTGTATCGCCAGATGGTAGTCAAGAGAGAGAAAGTACTTAAGATTGATGAGATGCCAGCAGGCCACATAGAGCAGGCCACATACAGATCAGCAAATACTTTGGCATCTTTCAATCACATTTGAACTACAATGAGAACTTAAGTAAGATAGCAACATCCAAATACCATCAAAGGGCAAGAAGGTCCTGAAGAGGAAAAACAAGATCCATGTCATCAACACATATTCCCTGCCAGTCAGATATCGTGCTGGTATGGTGAGCTAGTCAAGACAAGGACATGGAAGATTTTAAAAGATAAGTGTATAAGACAGCCAAGTTTATGTGGTTATAATTTCTCTTCTATGAAAAAGTTTTTGGATGAAAACCATAAACGAGTTTCAGAATTTGGAAATTTATTTATCTGGGGTTTTTTACCCATCTCATCTAAGGAATAGGGTAGCTCATAACAGTTAAAAATAACAATCCAGTAAAAAGGTTAAAAACCAATATGCAACCATATAAAATCAGGATGACTGATTAATGATACAATTTGCTCTTGAAGACTGAAAGATTTTCTTCTTTGCTTAGCTGAAAGATACAAATTGCAACACATTAGTAAAACCTACAAATCTCCTCATTGCCTGTGAAGCATCTTTCAGTTCATAAGAATTAACCCTTCAATTGAACATGTTGTAAAAGAAAAGACTAAACATAAACTGAATAAATAAATCAATGAAAAAGAAAACTAATTGTCATTATTAATTAGAAGATAGGAGGCCATTGAAGTAATATCCATTATATGTAAAGTACTTACTTCCTCATGATACTTCACAATAGTTATAAAGAGGATTTTGATATTGTTTTTTTTCATGTATAGTCCATTAAATGTACACTATATTAATTGAATGACTTACTATCTTCTAATTTGGCTTAATGAGAAGTATGTAGGTATCCATGATGGTTCAGTGATATGAACTATTCATCAGAAAAACTCACTTTATGTTATTGAATATTTAATTGATAATTAAAATGGTCGTTTTAATAGCCCAATTTGTGGTCTGATATACTGCATTAAAGAAATCAAATGCAAATGACTTGTTTATGGAAACATTAAAAAACAAGCTTTATAAAAAATGAAAAGATAACTGCCATAGAAATAATCTTAAGATAGCCTGAATGTAATTGGCATAATTATATGAAAAATGTAAGGAATCATATTTTGTCTAAAAGAAAGCAGCCAGAATAAATATGTTTACAGATGCCAAATAAGAGATTTTTCTTTTCTCTGATTTATTTCAAAGTAATATGATACTTAAACCACATTTTATCATATATTTTTTATCAGAACCTTAAATGCAAATATTCAATTTTTGTCCTATTACATTTTAAATATCATAAAAATCACAGTTTCTATACTCTCTTATCTTTCTTAAAGCTTGCCTTTTAGTTCATTTGCTTGAATGCATACTCTATCTATCTATCTATGAATCTATATTAAAATATCAGGCCTGTATGCAGCTTTGTGTTGAATATATTTAACATTATATTATTTCTTCTATTCAAGTCATTTCAAAAACTAGTGTGTATAGAGGTTAGTTCAGGGTTGACAGAAACATACCCTAAAACTAACTTGCATTTCTCATATCATATAAAATAATTGCTTAAACAATTAGATTGCATATGGAGGATTTATCCAATTGAAAGTTTAATTCCAATCAAAACTTACCAACTCTAATTGTCATTATTCTTAACCTGCACAATGGCTGATCTGATATGGGTTTGTGTAAATGTTTGGGTAGACATCTCACCATATTGTTTATAGAAGAGGCACTTTTTGTCTAGCTGTTCTGATGAATCTGTCCAGTACATAGGTATATTCTGAACAGGTTTCTTCTGTCTGGCATAGCTCCTATCATTTGTGGCAAATGTAGTACAGTGCAGGCTCATTCTTAATCAGTGGTTTACCAGGATATCAAGAACCTTCTCTGAAGTTCTACTTCCTGGATCAGGTGCTTCTTATCTTGTACCTCTGCATCTGATTTATTTTTCTACCTAAGTTCAGAGGTTTACATTTATCTCCATTGATTAACATCTTATTTATATTTTTAATTATCCAAACCCAGTTTGTTTGATAGAGTTCAATGTTTAAGTCAATCAACACCCCTTGTGAGATTTAAAACTCTATCCTGTTTCTCTACCCCTCCCGTATGTGTGTATGTATGTGTATATATGTATATGTATACACACACACTCAGCCATCTTCAAATCTGGTGAGCAAACTTTCTATCCCTTTGCCTAAATTATTTATAAAAATGTGAAAGAGGAGACAGATTTGAGACACTGTACTGCATCTATGCTGCCATACATTCATTAACCACTATGCCATGGGTATATTCTTGTATGCATGTTATAAGAACATTCATAATGTCTTCATAAAAAAGCTCAAATTGTGCCCACCAAGATATTTAGAGCTTTAAGCTGATCTTATTGGCCTCCTGTGCCTTTTTATATATTCAAGCCCTGTATTTGCAGACAGTGAGGTTAACCACAGCGTGGAGGCATTGCTTTCCTGTGCTTTCAAGCTGAGCCAAGTCATAGATAACACTGTGCTTTTCTTAAGATAGCTAGAAACTCTTTTGCTTCTATTTTATCACTGAAAACCGTGTTCGTATCTCTTTCAGCCAGAGGCTAGTTTTCCTTGTGAGTGCTAGTGTTTTTCTATAAAAGCCTTCAGGCCATTTATTTTTCTAGCATTTATATCTTATTGGAGTTTTGAGGGTGGCCTTTTATTTTCACTGCATGATCCCCAAAATGATTTCTTTTAATCCTCAGTCTTCTAAAGAACAATGTCAGAAACTGTTACTTCAGAAACTTCCACTTCAGAACTCTTTTCTATATAATACACTCTATTAAGAGCATCCTATTATTTATTTTTTCAGTGCAATCTTTTCAGGAACTATTGTATATTCCAAGTGCTTTTTGAAATTCCTCTCAGCATGTATTTATAACCTTAAATTAATTGTTCAGGCAATTTTTGCATGCAGCTTGAGCTGTGAAGATATAAAGATTTAAAGAATGGAAGGATTTTGTGTCAGTTTATACAGAAATGAAATAGTTACGTTCAAACAGTCACCTTAAATCAAATAGTTTTTATGTGTAAGATTAAAAGAACTGCACATTGGGCTAGACAAGACTCCAGCAATCCTATATATGGGCTATTGCCAAACATGCAATACCATGCAGTTCTGTTTACATGATGAAGCCCAGAAGGACTGAAGATGAAATATTCTAATCTCAATATGCTCAATTCGATCATTGGAACATCTACTATGATGAGCCATTCTATAGTAAGCAAGAAGAGGTCTAATCTTCAGTCTGGACATTTTTACCTCAGAATTGAATCTGAAACACAAAAGGCATTTATTTTAAGTTTATTCTGAAGTTCAGGATTGCTTATTATACATACATACATACACACATATATAACTTACATACATGAATGCACTCTGTATGTGTGTGTAGATAGTGATAGTTATAGATTGAGATAGATAGATAGATAGATAGATAGATAGATAGATAGATAGATAGATAGATAGATGATGGACGGACAGATAGATAGATAAATAAATATGTTTCCTACATACAGTATATGTATATCCTTTTAAATGTGTTATGTGTTGATTAGACCATCTGGCATTCTGCCTGAGACTCATCCTTTATTAATGTGATAATGAGGCTTAGATTTCTGATCTTTCAAAGATTATTTTATTTAATAGGTTGCCAAACTCAAACTGACTCTGGCAATCTATTATTAAGAATTAATATTAGTTCATAATATTGTTCTTTATGAATGCTCACAAAAACACATATAAATATTCCAGCTGATTGGAGGAGCAATGTTTTTAAAGCAAGATCTAACCAAAACAAAGCAGGCAAAAAGACAAAAGGAGGCTTCAGGAAGTCCCAGTCTCCAAGAGTTGAAGACACAACCATGTCTTCAGGTTTCCTGGGCAATACAAGAGTAGGAGTCATACATGTTTATGGGAGATTAAAAAGTAATCCCTTCATCTAATGAAGGAATTAAACACAGATGTAGATACTAGATCTTAAGCCAGGGATCTTCAAACTTGACAGCTTTAAGACTTGTGGGCTTCAACTCCCAGAATTTTTCCTACAGTCATGTTAGCTCAGGAATTCTGGGGGTTGAAGTCCACAAGTCTTAAACTTGCCAAGTTTGAAGATCCATGCCTTAAGCAATCATTTTTAGATCAATCCAGTGCAAAAGAATAAGAAACATTGATTTGCTATTGTAACTATAATTACAAATGTATGTTAGCAGCTAGTTAGTATTCCAGCTGGCTGGAATAATACATGGGATATGTTGCTTTTCCCAGCAGTGCTGAGTCCAAGACTTTTGCCAACTAAATCTTTTATTGCTTGTCCTTAATTGTCATCCCCAGTTTTTTGGTAAAAATGACCAGAATGAAAGTCAGACCACTTCTGGCTTATTCTAGAATAGCTCATAACTCATCTCTCCCTGAGTCCATTACCACAGTAATAGACTATCATGTTTACCAATCAGATCGTAAAATCTGTAGAGGTGTTGCTATCTTCTATAAAAAGTCCCTACATATCAAAAACACCCAAGTTACAAGGAAGCTTGCTCTTCCTGAGTCCATCGTCTGTGAACTGTCCTATATGGGCAGCATCCTGCCCACATGTTTTTATCTTTCTTGGTGACTTCAATCTACCTCATATTAACTGAACCATTAATGAATGTACAACTGAACCCACACATGCAATCTTCTACAATGAAGTAATAAATCTGGGACTAGAACAACTAATAACCAACAACACTAGATTTAACAACAGCCTCAATCTCATCTTATGCAAAAGTTTGAATTCAATTTATAGAACTGAATGCACCAATTATCACATGAAACAAGAGGAAAACCTTCCATGCACCAATTCCACCCGTGCTTTCTACAATTTTGTAAACAACAAACTAAAAGACTCAAGGTCCAACCCACCTGTGAAAGGACCCAATGGTAAAGACTGCAATGACAACACCATTAAAGCCAACCTCTTTCACACATTCCTTAGCTATGTATTTGTAAAGAGCAATGGATCATGCCCAGTATTTCCTAGTTGAACCACAGACAACTACAATGATCTAATACATATCGATTTTACAGAAGACAATGTTGAAAAAGCACTATGCAATCTAAAACCATCTCTATCTATTGGACCAGATGGAATATGTGCCTACTTCTTAAAAGAGCTATCCACTGCCATAGCCAAACCTCTAAGCATAATCTTTGAAAAATCTTTCAGGACCAGCTCCTTGCCAAAACTATGGTCACAAACCATGGTCATCCCCATCTTCAAAAAAAAAGACCCCAGCCTAGTTGAAAATTACAGACCAATCTCTATGCTGCATCACCTGTAAAGTCATGGAATCAATTATTAACTAATCCATCATCCTCCACTTAGAGACAAACAACTTACTTTCTAATAAATAATTTGGTTTCAGAAAAAACTATCCTGCAATCTGCAACTCTTACACTGCAAAAACATATGAACTACACAATTCAATAAGGGCAAAGCACTAGACACAATCTCCATAGACTTCTGTAAAGCCTTTGATTCAGTGGTACATGACAAACTACTCCTAAAAATAAAATCCTATGGTATCTCTGGTCACCTGCATAACTGGATAGAACCATTCATGTCAAACAGACAACAAATGGTCAAAATTGGGTGCATCCTATCAAATTATGTACCTGTCAACAGTGGTGTCCCCCAGGGCAGTGTTCTAGGACCAACTCTCTTCATACTCTACATAAATGACCTCTGCGATCATATTAAGAGCAACTACATTCTCTTCGCTAATGATGTAAAGCTATTCAACACCACAGACAATACTGCTACCCTTCCAAAAGACCCTGACTATATGTCAGAATGGTCAAACAAATTGCAACTTCAAATCTCAACAAATAAATGCTCTGTCTTACATATTTGCAAATAATAATAATAATCAGAAAATAGAATACAGGCTGAATAGTTAAGACCTTATTGATGATCCAAACTCTGTCAAGGATCTTGGAGTACTCATCTCTAATGACCTAAGTGCTAGAGCCCAATGTAACTACATAGCCAAAAAGGAATTAAGAGTTGTTAACCTAATCTAATTTAGCTTTTTCTCTGGTAATATTACACCGCTAACCAGAGCATACAAAACATTTGCTAGACCCATACTCGAATACAGCTCATCAGTCAGGAACCCACATTACGTATCTGATATTAACACAGTTGAGAAAGTCCAGAAATATTTCACAAGAAGAGTTCTCCACTCCTCTACTCATTGCAGAATACCTTATGCCACCAGACTTGAAATTCTAGACCTAGAAAACCTAGAACTACATCGCCTTCGGTCTGATTTAAGTACAGTATATAAAATAATACATTGCAATGTCCTACCTGTCAATGAATACTTCAGCTTTAACCATAACAGTACAAGAGCAAACAGTAGATACAAACTCAAGGTTAATTGTATCAAACTTGATTGCAGGAAATACGACTTCAGCAACAGAGTGGTCAAGGTCTGGAATACTGACTCTATGGTTTCTTCCCCAAATGCCAAAAACTTTAACCTTAGACTGTCTACTATTGACCTCACCCCTTTCCTAAGAGGTCTCTAGGGGGCGTGCATAAGCGTACCAATGTACCTACCGTCCGTGTCCTATTGTTTCTTTTATTTTCTTTTATTTTTCTTATATGTATCCATGTATTCATAACTATGTTTTTACTTATACCTATTATCTTGTAAGCAATTGACAAGCCAAATAAAATAAAATAAAATAAAAAACTGTAGATGTTACAGTGATGGAACTGGGCATATTGAATTAGAACATTCTACCTTTTGACCTTTTGGCCATTCCTTAAATAGAACTGTATGGTAGTGCATGTTTGACAATATCACATATATGTGATTGAAGAACTTAAAGCTATCTTGTATCACCCGAAATAAATTTTACAAAATTGGAAGATGTACAACCTTTCAATACATAAAACATATTTGAGATTACAGGTTTTTTAAAAATATAATACCATGTTGAATTTTGAACTGAATCAATGTGTGATGCTTTTGTATTTCTTTGGATTTTATGCAGAAACTTACAAAAATGTATTGCTTATTACAGACCTTCCATACACCAAGCAAGTTGAAGACAGAGTTATTGTTTTATTCTCAAAGACTATGAATAAACTATAAATATTCAGAATTATCAGAGACACTATAAATATTCAGAATTATCATTATCACACATATTTCTTAAAATACTTTGGGTATTCTAGTCATTCTTCACTCTTTAGCTGCTTTGATCATTTGCTGTAAAACCAAGCTTCCTCCATATAGGCCTACCTATTCACCATCAATTATTTCTGTCAATAAGAAAAATGTAATATTTTCTTTTCACATTAGAGTTGTGTCCAGTAAATCACCTTTTAAGTATAGAAACATAAAAAGTGCTTGAAAAGCCAGTTGCAAATCCATTCTAGTCAACAGTATATATACAAGAAATTTATTGATTGACTGCAGCTCTCATATATAGGTATTATTGTTGTAGAAGTTAATGTCAGCAAATAAATAAGCATATCACATCCATTTGTTAAGTGAAATAGTACTGTACAATTTACTTCCTTTAATTTTTTTCCTTTTATGAATCAAAGTTAATAGGTGTACAGTAGGGGTCCTTTCTAACCATATTCTTCACAATCATTTTCTTCACAACCAGACTGCATAATCCAGAAATTTTACCATTAAGTTTATTATTTATTGAACGTAATGCAAGAAAAAAAAATTCTGGAAATTTCATAAAACTGTAATGCAAAATAAAAAAGGTTGATTTAAAGTCTGAAAAAATAGCATTATTCTCCTTAGTACTTAGTACTCTTTAGTCTTATAATGTACATAATCATTGACATGTGTGTGTGTGTTTAACTATATATAACTATACATAACTATACAGTTACACACACACACACCACACACAAAATTATATTTCAAGGTCCTGCAAGCAATGTAACTAAGTGAAGATTTCAGTGGCATGCAGTTGCTAAAAAAAGACAGTGTGTCCCTTTACTGTATCCTAGCAAAATCATTGAGATATAAAAGGCAATCAGTGTTGATGTTTCAGAACACAATGCCCTGATTTTTTTTCAAAGAACCAGGAGAAAGATGATGTATCTACTGCTGAGTGATTGTATTTAAATTGCATAAAATCTAAAAATATTCAGTTTAAAAACATCAGAAACTATTGATAATTCAAATCAATGAAAAACAAGTAGTTGAAAGATATCAAAAAGTTTAAATGTGTATTATATCCATGAAAAAATCCATATTAAAAGTATAAACATTGAATTAATTTATCATAAAATCTAGACCATGTAGTAGCATATGTTCTACCATCACAGTTTTAGAACTAAAGACTTTTAAAAAATAAATTCTTATCCTGGATCTTTAATGCTAATAACTTAGTATTGATCAGAATTAAGAGTAAATTTCCTTACTTCCATCCAAAACTAAATAATGTCCTCCTGAGTTTACTTGAATGGAAGGGAAGGAAAGAAGAAATAAAATATTTAACAGATAATATTTCTATTTCTTCCTAGGCAATTTCTTAATAAATATCATTAATCTGAATGGAAGACTCAGCTATGCTTGGTAGATTGCCTGCTAATCTGTGCTATATAGGAGGAAGAAAAAGTTATGTCACTAAATTCCCTCAAGAAGAAATGTGATCTACCACTGAGCTACTTTGCTCTGAATGCCTATGATGGAGTATTTATGAGTTTTCTTTTCTTTTCTATCCCATCTCCACAGAAAGAAGCCAGTTAAACCCTTTTTAAGGAAAAAAAAGAACCTGTCATAATCTGCAGGAACGGAAATAGATCCATGTTGGAAAATGAAAAATGATGAATAACACACACACACACACACACACACACATCCTACTAATTACCAAAAGTCATTTGTTTTTTATGTACTGAATAATTAATATGTGGGAAAAGGGGATACATTTGTTAAGATACCTAGAGATTTAATAGCAATTCAAGTTCTACTTTCTGCTAATTACAAATACTATATTTTATTCAGACCATGAAAAGCTGAAGTTTTTGCATTTTTTCATATTTTGAAAATGTATGATTTATTATCTTCTTTGCTACTAATTCTATTCAGTCATCACAATACATTATGTTAGCATTTTTCTTTTCCAGAATATATTTAATTATAAAGAAAGATACCGCCATGTCCTAGAATGGTCCTATTAGCATTCTTTTGAACAAGAATGCTGCAAAATTCTCTCTCAGCAGAACTAGCACCATGAGAAATATGAGATATGTAAAAAGGGTATGTCAGAAAAATAAAGAATTGGTTGATAATGGGTCCCATTTTTTAGAGAGAAAAGACAGCAGTTGTGGAAGCCAAATTAGGTTTTAAAACAAGGTTCAGGATGGATACATTGGCTTACTCCTCTCAAAGAAATCATTAAAATAAAGGTGGCAAAAATATAACACTGCAGAAATGCAGTAAGAGACTCCAAATCATCATTCAGCTCGTACTGATATATTCTACATCTTATGTGAAGCTATCCTTGAAAAAAAATATTATTATTTTTTTTGTGAAACTGACTATAGTGATACTTATTTACATATTCCACAAGCAACTTATAACAAATACATAATCCTTTCCTTTTAGATTACCTAGGTTTGGATAGTTTTGAGGGCTGCATTTAAAGATTATATAATAAGCAGGGAATGGAAGAGAAGATGATAGCAAAAATATATAACTTTCTTTTGAATTTAAAATGGAAGAAGAAATAGTTAAAGAAACAGTGATAGTCTGGGAAAGACAACTTTAGGTATAACATTGAATTAGAATATTTGGAAAAATGTGGGAGGAAAACTATAAATTAACATTATCATAATCATATAAAAACATATATACAAAATGTTTATTGATGGCACCTACCTAGATGGCAAGGATGTTCCCAACTAGAAGCCCAGAATGTTGGAAATGTAAAAGTAATCAGGGTACTGATTTTTCCACAAGTGGTGGACAAGCCTGGAAGCCAAGAAGTATTGGAGTAGAATTATAAAGTGGTTAGAGAAAATAACAAAACCAAAAATTGAATTTAGACCAGAACTTTTTTACTGGGAATAATAAGAGGAGAATATACCAAAAAAGACAAATATATCATGTTACATGTAACAACTGTGGCTTCAATTGTGTATGGACAGTACTGGAAAAAGGATAATATACTACTTGATAAAAAAGATTTTGGATTGTATGGAGATGGACAGGCTTACTCTAGAGTTAAAATATAGAGGTGAATCAGAGTATTATTTGATTACCAGACCCTGGTACACCTGGTTAGATAATAGAAATAAAAGTAATACTGCAACTAATATGTGAATATGAATATTGACGATGCTGTAACATTGTAAAAAGGGTTTATGTGTTATAAACTGATGGAAAATGCTTAATAAAAATATTGGGGAGGAAAGGAAGTCTATGTAATCAGCTGTTTGACACCAATTGGAAGCAAAGAAAGAAGAGAAAGTGAAAGGCACAGTTTAACAGTAAGGAACAGAGAACAGTTATCTCATTCTGACATATGATGATCATGGAATTAACTTTCTAAATAATATTGAATACTTTCAAAAGGTAATAATGTTAAATAGAAAGAAGCTGTCTTATTAGACGTTTGAAGATACTAGTCTGATTTTATGTCTTAGTGGTGAAATTGTCTTATACTGTAGTATGATTTTAATAAGACACTATTGGCTGTCCATCTATTATTGCATTCACGTGTGTGGTAAGCATTTCCAGGATTTTAAATCATTCTGCCTGAATAGTTTCATTTATTTTAACTGATGTTGGCTTCCCAAATTCTTTCAACTCATAGATATATTTACATAGCCCTTACTTTTGACAGAATTGTGTAAGAGTCTGAATGTTGTCTGCTAAGATATGTGAAAACAATCAACAAGTGGAATGCCTTGCCTTCTGAAGTTGTGGGTGGCCCATCACTGGAAGCTTTCAAGAAGAGACTGGATGGCCATTTGTTTAAAATGGTATAGATTCTTTTGCTAGAGCAGGAGATTGTGCTACATTACCTCTACGGTCCCTTACAACCATGTTATACTATGTTCTATACTCTATGTTGTGTGTTTTTCTGACCGGGCAGGCAAAAGTATTAACCTTATGCTCCAGTGAAACTCAAAATCTAAACACACAAATATATAGAATTACTTGAATATTTAAAACATATAAAATTACACCTTTACTTCCTTGGTTGGATTCCCTCACAATAAAGGTTGAAATCCTGATTAGATCCAGTTGGTGTTCTATATTTGTTATATATGTATAAATTGCTTAATGAGTGCAAAATTGGAGAAGGGACCCAGATAGGCACCACAGAGAAATTATAGTATTGGCCTGGCTTTGAATTATTTGTGTGTTGCAGATATATAATGGCTATTTTTTCTTTTAAGGGTGGCAAATCTGCTCCTCTGTGCATTTTCAGCAATGTAACACTCTGGGAATTAGTTATAAAATTTTATAGTTCATGTTTAGAATTAATAAGAATTTATAGAATTATAAAAGTGGACTAGAATTTGTAACACTATTCCTCCTATCCTGTAACCATAGCATGTATTTGAAACAACTGTTGGAAGAACATATGTGAGCAATATAAGACAAATTTTACTAAGTAAAATAATATGAAACACTTTTATCAGATATATATGTATGATATACATAGAGATCTGAGAGAATACAAACAAAGGGAGATGGCAAAAGGAGCAATTATTTCAGTCCAAACTTAGTTTTAAATAAGTATGACCAACCATAAACCTTTATTACAATGAGCTTAATAAGCTTTCAAGGAATTTGGACTCTGTATAAAGGTATGATGTATGAAAAGTGCATTCCAGACTTATCAGTGAATTCCAGGAAACATTCAGCATTAACTGAATGTAGCCACCTGCCCACATTGAGTTAAAATTAATCCATTCAAATGTGTATACACCATCACAAGAACATATGGTTTCTTGGCCCACATGTGATGTCACACATTGCATTTGATTCAGAGAATTGGACTGTGCTAAGCTCTGGTCAAAATTATAGTTGGTATTAGTAGTACAATTATTTTTCCCTTAATCATAGGAAGAAAATTTTGTAAGTGTTCAGGGGAATACCAAAGCAATCAGTGAAACCAAAAAACTCTTACTTTCAAAAGAAAAAAGAAGAAACTTCAAAACATTTGAAATATATTAACTGAACATAAATATTTTTGTCAAGAGGACTCACCCCACCCCAGTTTATATATAATACAAAATATCTTTAATGTTTTATGCAATATTTAATTTTCTATATATTATATAAAAGAAATATAAAAGTTGTGGCTTAATGTTGGGGCATAAATAATATTCTCATAAACCACAGCAAGCTATAAAGATTGCTATAAAGCCAAATAAAGCCAAATAAATTGCCAAATATACAAAGCTAATTACCAATATTAAACAAAGTGTTTGTGGTTTTTTATCATACATTTGAAGATTTTATGTAAATACCTGTAATAACTTTTTAATTTGAATCATTTTGTACTTTAAAAATAATTTGTAGAATTTGTCTTTTATATTTTTATGCTTTTTTGGCTTCTAAATAAATTTTGATGTCAAGTACTTTGAAGTTGTGCAAATCAACCATACAAAAACACAATCACTAGAAAAAATATGTGAATAATCATTCAAAAAGTTATTATTAAATCTAAGCATTTTAGCAATGGGTTCTTGTGAAAAGAGTGCTATTATATTTGAGGAACAGCCATGCAAAATATTTCAGATATAAACCTTGGATCCAACTTACAGAAATAAATTGCTAAAAGGCATGGGTTATTATTTAAAAAAGCTTGAACTTGAAATGTTACTTGAAATTCCAGTAAAAAAAGATTTTATTTGTATAAGGCCATTTAATTTAAAGAACATGGAAACTAAGTTATATGTATAATATGCATAACATAATTTGGCCCTTTACTCTTCTAGATGATATTATTTGAACACATTATGTTGTTTGCTGAATTTTGCCACTGGATTTATTATAAACTTAAAACATGACTTGATATTTGAAATGGCCAATTAAGTTTTTAATCTGAGCATCAATAACTTTAGTAGCATCAACTAAACCCTTTGCTAGCAGCTGCAAAAAAAGAGAAATTCAAAAATGAGAAAATCTCATGCTTAGTTGATATACTATTATTTAAGAAAACATGATCCAAAGTGGCATCTTGTTTGATGTTCCTGTGTGGCTATTTTAAAAGAAAAAATATATTTTTTCTATTTATTTTGTAAACAATATTAATAGTGCTACACTTTTTCTTATTTATTTGAATAAATTGGCTCCCATTGAAGTTAAGCAACTGTTTCTAAATTACAAGAAAGCTGACTTTGAAAGCTGAATATTAAATATTGTATTTTTTAAAGTTCTACATAGAATTTTAACTAAATGGTATGATCATATAGTGTGATGTTCATGTTTGATCCACTTTGCATGAATTATGGAAATTTGCAAATAAACATATAACTGAAAAATGTCTGCTCATTTTATATAATGTATAAAGGAAAAAAAGAAGAGAGGGAAGGGATGAGGAAGGAAGGGAAGATAAGAAAGAAAACTTAAAGTAGCACATATTATATATGTTTATAGAATGCTTTATCTGCAACTTGCACTATATTCAACACCCATTCATAGAACATGGGTCATCATATACCATGTTTACATGCAAGAATGTAATTTCATTCAACTTAGTTATGCATAAAGTCAATCATGGTTACACCAGCATATAAAATGTTATGAAATGCAGAAGAAATGACACTCTTGTTACATATTAATTACATTTACATATGTGTCTCTTTCTTAACCATGAGCCCACAGTAATTTATAGAAAATAAAAAAGGAGGTTATATGCGGCCCAGTGTTTTATTTGGAAGGTTAGTTTTCTGTCCAATAAAAAGAAAAAGGTGAGGTAAGGAATGTAATACCTTACGTGCACATTCATCATTATATTAAAAGGAAGAAAAGGGTCAAGACTAGGTAATTACAAGTCATGCAGAGACCATACAATAATAATAAATCATTATGTTCCACTATTTCTGGTCCTTGAACTCCACCCATTTCATTGAAATCTCACCACTTCTGTGTGAAGAGTCAGAAGTTATAAAGGTGGAGAATACTTGGCTATATGAGATGGCTACTCAAGAGCTGAAAATTAGTTGATTTGTGACATTTGTGTATAAGTGGAGGCTGAGAGATTATAATTAAAATGTTGCCTGAATGTGAGCCCAAGTTTTAAATCATGCTTGAAGTTGTGATTTCTATTTTCCTCTGAAAACTGATAGGAATTCTGGAACCTTTACACTTGGATTTAAGTTCATATATTTGTCAGTTGAATTTACAACTGTGTAATTTTGTAACTAAATTTCAGTACAATTTGTTAATTGCAAGCAGTACTACAAGTCTCTGATCTTTTCCATGTTGTTCAGTTTACTGGAGATCTGTGCCAGTTCTTTTGGATTATTGAAAGATGTCCATGACCTTATTCTATGAGTGTGCATTGGACATGCTGAAATCTAAAATAAAAATTCTGCCTGAAGTGTGTTCCAAAAATACACAGTGGTATATAATTTGAAGATTCTCTTTTCTCTATGCATTTTCCCTTGAATCAATAAGGTTAATATCAAAGAGTCATATACAAAACATATACATGGGTAATCTTAATATTTTGCTATTAGATTAACCAAAGCTTTGATTTATTAATGCTAATCTAAAATTAATATAAGAAATGAACAGTGAGTTTTTCCCCTTGTTCCTTTGCATCCTAACAATATATTTTTCTGATGTTCCTTGCTGCTATTTCATACTTATGTTTACAAGAATGGAAGCTAAGATGAATATAATGGAAGCAAACCAAACTCACTGGCTAGCAAAAGAGGTATAATCTACTTGTCTGTGATTGCTACCATGATCCTGATAAAATACATTCAGGTTTTCCTAAAGAACTGTGTATGGAATATTGTGGCACATCATTAATTCTTATTTTGATGTTTTCACTGTAATTAACCACTTCAGTGGATTTATTTTTGAAAGATATTTTAAGTGGTTGTTTTCTCTTTTCTGTTGCCTTTCAAAATGACTTAAAATGTTTGGAAATAACCTTGTCATTAATACATTATAGAAATAACATGCACACTGATTGTGATTCCCCTTCCCCTTTATAATATTTCCCCCCTTCCCTTTATAATGTTTATTGTAGTGATTATAAAATTTAACATGATGGAAATGGAAGCACTGTCCATATTGCTACTCTTAAAATTCCTGCATCAACTTACAAACATATAATTAACAGTGATAGTTATTTCCATCAGAGGTTAAAAAATCTCTCTCTTTTGGCCTGGAACCTGTCTGTCCCAAAAAAGGTTTGACAATCTAGTGTGATTTAATGTCAATAAACAAAGCCATTAACAAGCACAGAAGCTGTTTCTTGGGAGATAAGCTCAGTTGCAGATGTTTGTGGCTTATTCTTTAGTTGTGTGTTGGAAGCAAGCTGAAAATTGTATTATGATGAAAGCAAGTAAGGAAGGAAAACAACACAGGTTTTTAGGGTAATGAAGGACCATAAATGTAACAAACATGATAAAATTCTATGGTAGATCTAAGCTATTTCATATGGCTTTGAAGTCCTATAATGGGGCAGGTATGATATAAAATGGGGGCCTCATGTCACCAGAAATCATGCAGTCCAATATTGTAGGCGTGTAAAATAAATAATTTATAGATTCACTAGGAATGTCTTTTAGTGTGGAAAATAAACACAAATGGTGTTGTGAATGAATAATTGTGTTAATAAAGTTATCAAGAGCTTGAAGTCAAGTGCAGGGTTCTGGCCCTGCACTTCTGATTGGCCGTTAAATGGCGAGATCAGATTGGTCCGTTCAGGAGAATCTGATTGGCCATTAACGAGCCTTTCTTATTGGTTAACAGAGCTAGCGCTCCCTGGTTTTCATTGGTTGAATATCTAATAAGTTGCCTATATAAGGAAGGTTGTAGCAGCCATTGAGTTGAGCTGCCACACCATGTAAATAAAGAGTTTGAAGTTCACCGTTTCACCGGCTCGTCTCCATTCTTCACACCCATGCTCCAAACTTAACACTGGCGACGAGGATGGGATGTGGAGACATCAGAGCTGACTGAACAATGAAGAAGATAACCGAGCACGTGGCTGAATGCACAACGGCAGAGCCATGTCCGGCGGCGTCATACCACCCGCTCCATTCAACCCAGCGCAAGAAGACTGGGAGTCCTACATGGATCGTTTCCAAATGTTCTTGGAAACCAATAATTGGAAGGATGCCACGACCGGGAAGAAACGGGCGGTATTCCTAACGCATTGCGGGCCGACCGTATTCAAGATGGCCAAGGCACTAGCAAAACTGGCTGAAGTAAAGGCTATGGACTGGGACGTCCTCGAATCCCTACTGAGGGCCCACTATGCACCGACCGTACCAACACTTGTAAGGCAGCACGAGTTCTACCAAAGAAACCAGTGGAAAGGAGAAAACGTTGCCGATTTCGTCGTGGACCTCCGAAACCTGGGAGGCCTCTGCGGGTTCACTGACCTGGAAGAGGCCTTGAGAGACCGAATAGTTCTGGGATTAGATGCACTGCACGTGCGGAGTAAGCTGATGGCGAAAGGCGACATCAGCCTTGCCGATGCCATCGCTGATACTACTGCAGCAGAAGCAACCAGGAAGTTGGCTGCCCAAATGCGCCGAAACCGCGCTCCGGTACAACAACCGACCGGCGACATCTTATCCAAGTCAGAAGGACAGCTTATGACAGCCCACCACGAGGACCTCTCTTCGTCATCAGACAGAGACGAAGAAGAGGTCCATCGACTGCGGTCTGATCGGGACCATTACCAGAAGTCCCAACACCCATGCGCTGGCTGTGGGGCCAGCCATCCCTGGTCCGAATGCAAATTCCGCAACACGCTCTGCCATGAGTGCGGGAAACAAGGCCACATCGGACGGGTCTGTAGAATCCTCCTAGGACCCAGCCAGACCTCGAAGGGCGCTAACTATCGCCAACTGACAGGAAACCGTCCTGTAAGGCGAGAACCAGTGAACCACTCCTACAGAAACCGAACCTTAAACCGCCCCACAAAGCGAGAAGAGGCTCACCAAACTATCACTATCGGTCACGCCTCTTCCTTGGATGCCAAGAAAATCCGAATCAAAGTGGCCATTGAAAATCAGCCCTGCCAAATGGAAGTCGACTCGGGATCGTCTCTCTCGATGGTTTCCTGGAAGACCCTCAAGCAACTCATCCCTACTATCCAGCGCCAAGACTTCCGTCATCAAAGACTCATACTTAAAGACTATCAGGGGAATAGGATTCCAGTCATAGGATCCAGTCGAGTCCGGGTCTTGTTCAAAAACCGTACAGCGTACTTACCCCTGACTGTGATCGACAAGGACCGGCCTAGCCTGTTAGGCCTCCAATGGTTCACGCCACTTGGCATTGAAGNGTGGCAGCAGTGACTGGGAGGAGGACCTCGTCCATGAATTCAGGGACATCTTCGCAGAAAAACTAGGCGAGTACAAGGGGACCCCGATATCATTCAGCCTTAATCCAAAAATAGNCTCCTCGAGTTCCATTTGCCTTAAAACTGAAAATTGACGAACAGCTTGATAAGTTAATAGCCCAGGGGGTGTTAGAGCCAACCGATCACTCTCCTTGGGAGACCCCAATCGTGACACCCATTAAGCCGGATGGTTCGATAAGAATTTGTGGGGACTACCAAGCCACCCTGAACCACGCCCTGCAGCAAAACGCATATCCGTTACCGGTGGTGCAGCACCTCCTCCATTCCCTGGGGGGCGGAAAAGTCTTCGCTAAACTAGACTTAGCTCAGGCATATCAGCAACTGCCAGTAGATGAAAAAACGGCACAGGCACAGACGATCGTGACACACCGAGCTGCCTTTAAATGTACACGGCTCCAATTCGGAGTCAGCGTAGCCCCAAGGATCTTTCAGAGCCTGATGGAAAGACTATTACAAGGGATTAAAGGCGTTGTCCCCTACTTTGATGATGTGTTAATCACTGCCCCTACTGCAAAAATTTTACGGAATCGTTTGAAATTGGTCCTCCAGAAATTCAAAGACGCAGGTCTTAAAGTCAAGAAAAATAAGTGTAAGCTGTGTACAGATCGTGTAAAATTTTTAGGGTATTTAATTGACAGTCAGGGCATTCACCCTACCGATAGCAAATTGAGAGCAATAAAAAACGCTCCCAGACCCCGGAATAAGGCCGACCTCCAGGCGTTTCTAGGCCTTATCAATTTTTATAACGTATTCCTGCCACACAAAGCAACTGTCGCTGAACCCCTACATCGTTTACTGGACAAAAAAGCAATTTGGGTATGGGGACATAGAGAAGAGCAGGCATTCCGAAATGTAAAAAAACTACTGACTTCTGATGCTGTACTGATGCAGTACAATGAGACCTTGCCATTAACAATCACGTGTGATGCATTGCCTTTCAGAGTGGGCGCCATTTTAAGCCATGTTTTGCCTAACAGTAGCGAAGCCCCTGTTGCCTATTTCTCAAAGATGCTTTCAAAAACAGAGCACAATTACAGCCAGATTGATAAAGAAGCCCTTGCTATTGTGTCTGCTGTCAAGAGATTTCATGAGTATGTGTATGGCTGAGCTTTTACTATAGTGACTGACCACAAACCTTTGCTGGGAATAATAGCGGGAGATAAACCAACCCCCTATATATTATCTCCCAGAATGACTCGCTGGTCAGAATTCTTGGCTGCTTATAATTTTCGGCTGCAATACCGCCCGGGAAAAGCCATTCCCCACGCAGACGCATTGAGCCAAGCACCGCTTCCAGAGACCATCGACAACCCCACGCCTACAGTGACAACGTTACAGATCGAGGCATTTCGTACACCGCCATTAACCGCCCATGATATCGCGAGAGAAACAAAACGCGACCCCGCCTTAGCACGAGTCCTCAGTTGGGTGGAACGCGGATGGCCATTGGACCAAGTACCGGATGACTTCGCACCATTCAAAAGTCGACAAACAGAGTTGTTTTCACAAAAGGGCTGCATCATCTGGGGCGATAGAGTCGTTATCCCAGAGCGACTCCAACAAGCAGTACTGAGAACCTTGCACGATGGCCACCCCGGCATCGTGCGCATGAAAGCCCTCGCACGAAGCTACGCGTGGTGGCCAGGCATCGACAAGCAAATCGAGACTTGGGTCAAAGCTTGTCATAGATGCCAGGAAGTAAGCAACGCCCCACCAAAGGCAATCCCAACCGAATGGGAAACACCGCGGGGACCTTGGTCCCGTATCCATCTGGATTTTGCAGGACCTACCAAAGGCTACACATTCTTGCTAACCGTGGACGCCTACTCGAACTGGCTCGAAATCCACCGAATGAAGAACACAACAACTGAAGAGGTCATTAAGAAACTGGACAGACTGTTTGCAACCCACGGATTACCAGACGTTCTGGTATCCGACAACGGGCCCCAATTTACCACGCTGTCTTTTGAACAGTACTTGGCGGACCGCAGTATTCGACATGTGCTAACTTCGCCTGTGCATTCTGAGGCCAACGGAAGAGCTGAGCGCATGGTACAATTCGTCAAGAAAACGCTTCAAAAAATGGACTATGACAACATCGAAGAAAAAATAAACCGAATCCTCTTTTTACAGCATATCACTCCGCACAGCGTCACCAACAAAACTCCCGCCGAGTTGCTAATGAGACGAAAGCTCCGCTCCCACCTCGACCGTTTACACCCAGCATACGAACCTGAGAAACCACACGGATCCAGCGGCCAATGCCATACCTTCCAGGTAGGCGACTCGGTATTCACTAAAAACTTATCGGGCGATCCGTTGTGGGTCGAAGCAATGATAGTCCGTATAACCTGTGCAAGATCATACTCGTGCAATGCCGCGATGATAGACTATGGAAGTGCCATATTGATCAACTACAATCAAGGCTGCAGTCAAGGATCTATGAGTCCCCTGATAACCAAACTGAGGGGGGGGGGAGATACAGAGGAAGATGAACTTCAATTAGCAGAAAACCTTTTTGAAGGGAATGATAGCGGAACGGAAACACGTGAAGAGGAACCAGGGATGGGAGTGAGCTCGCCTCATGGTGATACCAAAGATGTTGGTGACAACGAAAATTCAAACTCAGAGTCAGAGGCACCCTTTTCGTCAAACAACGCCCTACCTCTACAAGAGTGCAGCCAAATACCAGGTGCACAACGAAAATCAAATAGACTAACAAAACAATCGTCCTACCTCAAGGACTACGTAACCACACCCCATAAACGGAACCCAGGGGAAGGGGTGTTGTGAATGAATAATTGTGTTAATAAAGTTATCAAGAGCTTGAAGTCAAGTGCAGGGTTCTGGCCCTGCACTTCTGATTGGCTGTTAAATGGCGAAATCAGATTGGTCCGTTCAGGAGAATCTGATTGGCTATTAACGAGCCTTTCTTATTGGTTAACGGACCTAGCGCTCCCTGGTTTTCATTGGTTGAATATCTAATAAGTTACCTATATATGGAAGGCTGTAGCAGCCATTGAGTTGAGCTGTCACACCATGTAAATAAAGAGTTTGAAGTTCACTGTTTCACCGGCTCGTCTCCATTCTTTGCACCCATGCTCCAAACATAACAAATGGGATGATCAAATATGCTTGAATAGCTTGTACTGTCTTTTTGTACTGTTAATTCATTTGACCTAACTAGCAATTTATCAATCCTGTAAAATTTCAGGTAACATCACTTTATTTTATACATTTAGTAGCCATATGGGCACAGTAGTATAGAAAAACGTGATATTGTTTTTTTTATAATAATATAAAAAATGCAAAGAACTTTAAGTCAATCTAGCTGGGTTTTTTTCCAAGCTAGAAGGAAATATATGGTCATCTCAACTTAACTGTAAAATGGAACAGAATACACTTGAGTGCCTTTTATGATGACTATATGGATTTATTCTGTTAGCTGGGGTGAATCCAGGCTGCATGGTCTCTTGGTTCTCAGCAAGCATAGACTTTCTCAAGACTGCTTGCTCCTTCTGCATTTCCCAGTCCCAAATTTAGCAGTGCAGCACAGTGCAGTGGAGAGAATATCTCAGTGGAAATGCAAAATTCTTTACAACATCTATCACACTTGATAGATACCTTTAGTCTCTTGAACTTTCAGCTGCATTTCTTCCAGTTTCTCTTAAATTCTCAAAATTTATAGTGATAATATAAATGTTGTCACAGTAACCCTAATGATAAAGTAAAATAGGTTATATTATAGTTCTATGTACTTGATACTAATTTTCCAAATTTTCCAAAATTAGGATTCATAATCTGGGCTATAACGTTAAGATTTTGAAACAGTTCAATAATCTTTTACCATCTTTATACATTTAAAAATAAAGCAATGAAAATTACCTTCTCTATCTCATATATTGTTTTCTTCATCCAACCTGGAACTGGCAGACACTTGGAACTTGGAATGGCTCCCCTTGCAGGCATATTCTGGAGTTACTGCAGTGTGGATGCCCTCAAGAGTGGCAATGGGTGTGAGTGAGCATCCGCTGCAGGGAGAGAATCCCAGGAGAAGTGCATACCTCAGAAGAAGTGGGGAGAAAAAGAAAGGAGGCAGGAAGCCCAAGTATGCAGTGTCTTCTCCTTCAAGCTATGTGGCTGGATCTGAGGAGCAGAGCACAGCTCCTCAGATGGCACATTTGCTTTCCCTTCTCAGCTGGAATGGACCATTCAGACTCTCAGTCATAGAGGGCAGATGGAGGGGGGCGGAAGATGCTGCCATGGATAGATGCTGTAGTGCTGTAGTCACCTAGCTGGTTGCTTCTACTGCTTCCCTAAAATCACTACTGCCAACACCCTTTTCCTCTTCCTGACCTCCCAACTTTCCAAGAATTTAATCTAGTATCATTCAGTTGAATCTTCATCTTGGAGTGGATGAGGTAGCTTATTATATTGGGAGACAGAGTGAGCAAGGAAGGGATAATCATGTCTAGACGAGGTGGAAGTTTGGCTTGAGGAGGAACTGTTCAAGCCATGAATTAGTCACTTGTGCACATATGAGACGAGGAGTCGCTGGAAAGAGAGGTATGAGGTGGGGGCATGGCAAGGCACGCAATTCAGCCGTTCTGTACAAAACTGTACAAAAAAAATAGGTACCAGTGTAAATCAGCTAAATCTACACTGTACATTGGAAGGACTCATGCATTAAGGATTATGCAGTAAAAATATCTTTTTTACTGTATGATTACACTCATGACTGATTTGTTGAGCAAATCAATATCCAAATGGTAACATAGATAAAATATATTAAATAAACAATACTTGAAATCAGGTTTTTTGTTGTAATTATGAAACATTCAAATGTAAAAACTGTATGCCTTTTCTCATGTTGAAGAAATCATATGCCCTTTTACA
>BHEV01013334.1:0-27458 GCA_004319985.1 Emydocephalus ijimae
CCTTTAACAGCTTCTCCGCCGCTTTCGATCTTCTTAGGGATACAATGTATCCTCCGGCAATTCAGACAGCTCAGTTCCAGCTAATTTAAAGGATGTTGATTGACCGGCTCAGGCAGCACTTTCACTTTTCTTGCTTCCTCCAGCACAATCTTACCCGGTTGCAGACTTCTTCGTGACGGCCATAGCTGACCGCCGCTCCACCACCTTGGGAAAAAGGGGTTTTTCAGGACGAGGAGGGGTCTGCGACACCCCGAACCCCCTGTCCAGCTCCCCTCTCTCTTCGGCTGTCCCTACAGGGCAGCCATATCCCCCTGACCCATTTGGATCGGGGGTACCTCGGCGGCTAGCACAGCAGGAATCACGAGCAGCCGCGAATTCCTGCTGCCCCGAAGCCACGCAGAAACCGGAACCTCACCATGTCCAGGAAGATTGAACTAGCCAGTTATTATCATTCATCTTGACAAAAACTTTAAGCACAGACCAGACTACAGTGAAGATGACAAATACTCTTTGTCTTTCTAAAGTCTCACACACACACACACACACACACATTAACCAATGGTAGAGAAAGAACATTCAGAAAGCATTTCTGTTACCACTTCTCTTGGCGCTTCCCCACATTATTCCATGCAATAGTGATCCGACTTCCATGGGAAAAGGTAAATGGACTAAAAGTGATTTGTTAGCTGGCATTTCCATGGTAAAAATTATTCAAAATAAGAATGGACAAATAGCTTTTCAGCTGCCATTTGGTGCAGGTAGACATCTCCCTAATTCACTGAACTACTACAAGGGGGAAGAGGAACAATACAATCAGACTGTAAGTTTCTGTAATTATAGCTAATCTCTGGGCAGCCCCAAGGCACTTGTTTGTGAGATGGGCAACTATATTAATTGGTTATATAAATATTATCTCAATAAAAATAGTTGTAGACATCCCATGGAGTTGATTTCATGGACTTGTCTACCTAACACAACTGACACTTTTCCTCCCCCACTTCTTTTGCCAGGGGAAGAAGGATGGCTCTTTGGATTCTGTACTCCAGGAAACACTAAAGGAACTGGAAAACCATCAAAAGATAACCAGATATTTATAACCCCCCCCCCTTTCTTATGCAGAGAACTTCTATTCTGCCTCATTGTTGAGATACGATAATAATTGAAAATACAAGTGGCATCCCATGGAAGATTTTGATTCCTGCAGTAGTGCTAGCAATGCCAGTACCAACAAGGACGTATGAAGCTCTATTGACCGAGGGTTGGTTTTATATGAGTGCTGTAATCCTATCAGACAGGTGAAGCATCTCTTTGGAGGCATACTTTTGAAAGTCAGATATTTGCTAATAAACTGTGACATGCAACTGGGAAGAGAAAGGATTCCAAGGGCTTTAACCAATGAGAGAGGGGCTGACTACTATATATAAGCCATGAGTTCCACCCCCATCCTGCCAGTTTAGAGGCTCATGAAATGTAACTGATTTTAAAACCCTGCCTTGATATTTTTCACAGAGGCTCTTGAACTCAGAATTACCAGAATTTAGGGGAAAGGAAAGTGTGATATAAAGGTAAAATCATTTAAGAATAGAGCAAGCAAAGTATTTCACCAGGGCTTGACAAATAATAATAATGGGGGGAAAAACACCCAACCAACGGAAGCAAAATTTTATTAAGTATGTGTTATGTATGTATTCTCCATTACCAGTATGAAATGATACTGTTCAGGAGAAAGTTTTATCACCTCATCTTGTATATGGATGTAATAGGTCTATTATAGGTTTTAGTAACCAGATTTTGTTAGAAAGTAGAATAGAACAGAATGGAATATTGGAATGGAACAGAACAGGAATAGGAATGGTTAGGGAGAGGGAGAGGAATAGGAAGAGGGATAGGGATAGGGAGATGAAGAATAGGGACAGGACAAGAACTGAACAGAACAGTGGAATGGAATAGAAAGTAGAGTAGAGTGTAGAGTAAATTAGAATAGAACAGAACAGAATAGAGGAATGGGATGGGATGGATCATAGCCCCATCGAAGCCTGAGTCAGCAGATGAGCTGGAGTTGAGGCCAACAGTGGTTGAGGGAGAAGCCTCATTGGCTTCGGAGGAATGTGGGGAGGAGCTGGACAAGGCAGCCCCAGGTCCCTTGGTCTTGGGATGGCTTGCCAGCAAGAAAGATGACTAAGAGAGGGGGGAAGAGAGGGCAGGCAGTGGAGATGAAGAGCAGTGACAGGGACCACTCCCTCCTGATCCCCAAGCACAGAATGGAGAGGAGGTGGGAACAGTGCACGCCAACCTGACAACTCAGGAGGAGAGAACCCACCCTTCTTCACAAGGCACACGTGGGAACTCAGACTTAACACTGAATTTGTGGAGTTTTGTGTGCCATTGCCGACGTCTGGAGTTTGCTGGATTTGCCTAGTTCCTTTGCTTTATGAAACTCACTGCCATGTTTCCTTGCCTCACTGGATTTCTTGCCTGGAAGCTGTTGTGCTAACAGCATTTTGCTGGATTACTAGCAGCCAAAGGCTGCTGGAGGTGTATGTGTGAGCGTTTTGCTCTGGGAGTTGCTATAAACGTGGGAGCATTTGGGAGGAAAGTTGGAGCAATAAAGGGGAGTTTGAACTATCATCTGTGAAACAGGTGTTAACCCTTAGAATAAATGAGGGGTCCAGACTGAGGACAACCCTATCATCGTGAAAGGAACAAAGGTCCTGTCTGATGTAAAGAGCAGCAAGCTCGGATACCCGCCCGGCTGAAGTGATGGAAACGGGGAACACTACTCTCAGAGTCAAGAAACGGAAATGCAATGTTCTAAGGGGTTCAAAAGGGGGCTTTGTAAGGACATAAAGGACCACATGAAGATCCCAGGAAGGATACCTGTGAACCACTGGAGGGTACAGGTTGGAAGCCCCTTTTGAAAACCTCCTGACTGAAAGGTGTTGGGATAAGGAAGGAAGCGAACCCCATCAAAGAACCGAGGAGAGGGCCTCAACCTGCCTGCATAAAGGTGTTGGGGGCCAAACCTTTCTCCAGATCATGCTGAAGGAATCTAAGAACCTCTGCCAACTGGGCTAAAGCGGGGGAGAGAGACCCTCCCTAAGGCGCCATCGGGAAGGGCCTTCCAGGTGGCATCATAGATGCGCCTTGTGGGAGGTTTGCGAGATGCCAGGATAGTGATGTTGACCCTTTCAGGAAGATCAGCCACCTCTAGCCGCTGCCGCTCAAGTGCCACATGGTCAGCTTGAGCCACTGGGGCCCCGGGTGGAGCAGAATCCCCTGATGAAGGGAGATTAGATGGGCTGGGATCCTCCAAGGAAAAGCCACCAACAGGTTGACCAGGTCCGCAAACCAGGGCGTCCTTGGCCAATAGGGTGCCAGGAGGAGGGGCTCCGCTCGTTCCTGCAACATCTTCCGAATTACTGCCGGAATGATGGGAGAGGGGGAAAGGCATAGAGGAGACTTTTGGGCCATCTGCACCGAAGGGCATTCACTGGTCCCCTCTGCTTCCTGGCAAGGAAACCTGGGGAAGAATCTGGTGACCTGGGCAATTTGAGGAGTGGAGAAGATCCACCTCCGGCGTTCCGAATCTGAGGGAAAGGTCCCTGAATAGAGAAGGAGGAATAGACCATTCTGCCTGGTCGACTAGGCTCCTGCTGAGCCAGTCGGCCTGGGAGTTGTTGATCCCGGAGAAGTAGTCCGCCAAGATTGACAACAGGTGTTGCGCTGCCCATAACCCCAACCATGGCGGCCATGTTGTCCATAAGGACTAGAACATGAGAGCCGGTCACTGAGTGCCTGAAATGCTTGAGAGCTAGAAAATGGCTCTGAGCTCTAGCCAATTTATGGGAAGGGCCTGCTCTGACCTGGATCAAGGTCCTGAGCTATCCAGCCCTGCATATGGGAACCCCAACCCAGGAGGCTGGCATCGGTGGTTATCACTAGCCTGTCTGGGACCCTGAAAAGGAGTCCCTTCCAGATTAATGGGGAACACCACCAACTGAGAGATCTCTGGATCTGTGGCGGGAGCGGGACCTTGAATGGCTGGTTCCTGCTCATTGGTAGGGAAGCAGGAACCATTAGAGTGGACAGGAGTGGAAAAATCCGTGGCTCTGGAGATATGACAAAGTAATTTGCAGATCCTGATGGGTTGCATAGATGAAGGAGGACAGAATCAAAATGTTGTCCAAGTAGCATTGGATCCTCACTGGAAGAGAAAGCAGAGATGCCATCAATGTTGCCAGAACCTTCGTGAATACCCTTGAAGCCAATGAGAGGCCGAAGGGAAGTGCTCGATATTGGTAATGGGTATTCTGATAACAGAAATGGAAAAACTGGCGATGATGAAGCCAAATGGGGATATGGAGGTAAGCCTCCATGAGATAAGTGGAAGAGAGGAGATCGCCCTCCCGAATGCTCTCTAAAATAGAATGCAGAGTCTGCATTTTAAATAGCCTGTATTTTACAAATTGGTTGAGAAATTTTAGATCCAGGATGGTTCATTATGCCCCGAGGCTTTGGGAACAATGGAAGGCGAGAATAAAGCCCACGTCCCCATTGAGAGGGGGGAACAGGTTTGAATAGCTCGGATTTCAAGAAAGAGTTGAATGGCCGGATTCATGAGGTCTTGCCTTGAAATGTCCCGAGAGACAGGACAGATCTATTTTTTTTTCGGGTGGTGCATTAGGAAGTCCAATTGTAATCCTGACCTAATAGTGCTGAGCACGCAAGCATCCGCCGTTGACTCCTCCCATTTGGAGGCAAAGAAGGCTAGGCGACCTCCGATGGGTGGGGAGAACGAGGGATTACTTAGAGCGACGGCAGGAACGACCCTCCACCCTCCCAAAAGGGCTGTTTACTAGTATAAGGAACTGGGCAATAGTCGGCTCTCTTCCCAGAAGAAGAGAGAATTTTACGTTTATCTCTGGTTTCGATGAGATAAGGTTCCAGAACATCGCCAAAAAGCTTATCACCCACGAATGGAACTGAAACCAGCTTCCATTTACGGCGTGACTCCGCCTGCCAATTTCTGAGCCATAACAGTCTTCTTGCTGCTACTGAAGATGCCATGGCCCTAGATGCAAACTGAGGAGAATTGAGAGTGGCATCTGCAGTGAATTCCACCGCTGCGATAATCTTATTAAGGCCTTGGTGAGACCGAAGGTCAGATGTAGGCAATCTAATCTGGGGTTGGTGCAGCCACTGTATGGATGCCCATGTGACAGTGCCAGAAAATGGGAACAAGGCCAGAACCGGAATGTCAACAGAAGGCACTGCCAGGGAATTGTCCAGGGCTGCGCTGACGTTGTAGAAACGCTTATCCAGAGAAGATGGGCGAGGACCTGCCGAAGGGGAAGCGCACTGTTCCTTGACCATGCCCAGGAACAAAGTGGGAGAAGGCAAAACCCCTGCCTGCACTACAGGCTTGGAGAAGAATGAGTCCCCTGGCTAGAGAGAATTCCTTGTGGCTCAGGAGCCACTTCCTCTGGCGACAGCTTAGCAGTGACCAAGGCCATGCTGAGTAATGGCCTGAAGAGAGAAGGATTGAAGACTAATGCAGAGGATGTCTGCTTTGGGCGAGAGTCCTCTTCCTCTGAAAGATTTTGGTCAAAGGTCTCACTCACCCTTTTCATGTTCTGAACGAGAGGAGTAACTGTGTTCAGATGGTGAAGCCTTTCCCTCCTCATCAACCTCCTCCCATTCTGGTAGAGAAGAATGGACCCTGAGGTCCTGGGGCCTGTGTAAATCAGGGTGATGAGGCAACTTATAAATTGAGAAGGGAGAAGGGCCTGAACCCTTTCCAGAGGTCGAAGGATTTGCTTGAAGCCTTCAGCCAATCCCTGCCAAATGGCCAAAGAGACAACATCTTGGATATCCCCTGGTCTATGCTCAAAGGTAGGGGCAGAAGGCCGAAGGCCCGCTGCTGAGGGAGTGAAGGTGGCTTCAGGCCTAGATTGAGAAGAGGTTCGAGGCCTGGAGGGAGGGGAAGGAGTATCGGGCCCAGAAGCCTGTTGGAAATAAGGCCCAGATCTGCTTAGATCCTGAAGATCATTGTACTGCAAAAGCCTCAGGAGACAGGCTTATAGATAACTTCTCCTCCCCTGGGAGGGCTTGGCTGGGTCCCACAGGTATGACCTGAAACATGCTGTAGTTGCACTCCCTTCTGTTGAATAGTTCTGTTGAATTGCCTCTCTTAGGGCTGCATGTCTGCACTTTTCTGCCCTCAACTCAGCCTGAGTTGCCTTCTTAGGGGCTAGAGCCTTAGCTTTGATTTTAGCAGCCACCTCCCTCTGGACTGATTGGGTGCGTTGCCTACAACTTTTTCTCTTATTGGCTTAAGAGACTGTTCCACTGGGGGGGGGAGGGGACGGGGGGGGGGGGAACGACTCTGCCTGACCCTTATCTTGCTCTATTTGAAGAATAAAGGCTCTTATGCTGGAAAGAAACTGTTTGTAAATTTTTTGTATTAAGCCCCTTAGGGTATAAATTGGCCCCCGGGCTTACAAAATGGCCGCTCACCTCGTAGTGGAAGGCTTCAATCCAAGATGACCGCTGACTATAGGAAACAGGCTCCAAGATCAAAGAATTTCTCCTTAGGCTATAAAGAGCCCCGAGTGAAGTCAGCAAAGGAAAGGGCAACCTCTGGCCACACGATCAGCTGGCTGACGCTGGTATCGGTTTGCCGATCACTTTTTACGACCGCTCAAACCGTGGGGGAGTTCTACATACGCTGCCCAACTTGCCTGCACAGAGCTCTGTAAAGCTGCTCCCAACATGCAGGAGAGAGAGAGAGAGAGCCCTGCTCTCCTGGAAGAGCAGCTGCCCAGATCCCTGGGAGCTGCTTGAAGAGAGGAAAAAAGTACTGAAGATCGCTGGTGATTGCTATCTAACAGAACGCTTTCAGAGACACAGCTACTGACTGAAAGGAGCTGAGTCAAAGGCTGGGGTCTCTCCCGGGGGCTGGCTTTTATATCTTAGTACAGACTCAGCTATGATGTCATAGGAAGGAGTAAACCCTTCCTGGGCTCTCGATGAAGCATGGAGGAGAATAGAACAGAACACTTTTTATTGGCCAAGTGTGATTGGACACACAAGGAATTTGTCTCCGATGCATAAACTCTCAGTGTACATACAAGCAACAAGTGATTTGCATCAGTTTTGCTCTCCCTCCCTCCCTCTCTGTCTAGAAACATAACTAGAAACAAACGTAAATATAACTAGTGCAAATCGCTTCATGCTTCTGACTAAAGCTTTTGGTCATCCTACTGTATTTATTTTGCATATGTAAGTTATCATACTTTATATAGGACACAATATACTATGGTGGTTGTAAATTCTGGGCAAAGATTGATGAGGTGTAGGTCAGATGAATAAATGGATAGTTTTGGCAATAAGCCAAACAATGGAAGCCTTTCATTGATCTTCCCAATTTCAAAATGTATTTTACTATTCTGAGGCCTAGACCTAACAACATAATGGAATATGAGATTCCCAGGAATCAGCTCTCATACCAGAATCAGCATGGTATTGGGCATATACAATTTGTAGAATTTGAAAGCTACCCACAGAAACATACAAAACTGAAAACAAAAGGGGTGAAGCAGGGGGACCCTTCTACCACCTGGTATCACCCTATAGCAGTGATGGCAAACCTTTTCAACACTGAATGCCCAAACTGGAACATGTGTGTATACCGGAGCGCTGGAAAACCAAAGACCAGCTGGTTGGTATGCATGCCTGTTTGAGGGGCATTTGCAGGACTGTTTTCAGGCCTTTTGGGGTTGTTTTCTGGGCTATTTTGAGGGCATTTTTGGTGTGAAAAATGGCATGAAAACAGCCCAAAACCAGCCTGAACCCCCCCCCAAAAATACAGCATGAAAATGGCCAGAAAATGCCCTGAAAAAAACCTTTTTTGGGCCATTTTCTGGCACTCCAGTACCCGCAAAGACCAGCTGGCCGGCGCCAGACACCTGAAGAGCAGCTGGCAACGGCATGTGTGCCCACTGGACGGCTCTGCGTGCCACAGGTTCGCCATCACAGCCCTACACTTATTAGGCTCCACAAAAATATTAAAGGACAGAATTGCATGAAGTGCCAGGTGGCCAGGTGCAGAAAGGAGGATTATAGACATTATGTTCTCACATTCCTTTGCTTTTACTTGCCATTAATTAATTCCAGGGCCTCCTCCTTGCTTCGTGTGATTTTATCTTCCCTCCATGATGCGGGTCTCCTGGATTGATTGTGTTTCACCAAGAGATGCGAGCACCGCACTTTCGTTGGCTCCCCTTGACCATTCTTGCTGTTGCCAGTGGGGCGTTCCCATTGGCTGGCATTTGTGATATGATTGAAATAATAAACCCGCCCTGCAAAATAAAATAGAATGATGTTATTTCTAAGGCAAAGCAGATCATTAAGAGCTTTGTTCTTTCTTAAAATAAATTTCCCATGATCTTCCCTTCCCGTTGTGATATTTCGGTTTTAACTTTTTTCCAGCATTTAATCCACCCTCATTCTCCTCCACATCAGCAGGTTGATGTTTTACTAATTTGTGCCACCAAGTGATCCAAGATACCCTCCCCAACTAGTACCAAGTACAGCCCCAGCACGATGTTATTTATGATTTTACTGAATGTGTAAAATTTCACTAAACTATGTGAAAGAACAACATATCCCAGGTAAGTTTTAATAAACTGTTTTTGGTGATATCAAAATGAAATTTTTGTGGAAAAGAAAAAAGCAGAAATGTTCAATGTAAAAAAGCATTAGATACCACATTGATTTTCCAACAGAATGCATGGGCAATGGATATAAAGAAAGAGCATGTAGAAGGTGCCTGGAACATAATGTAAAGACTTACATCACAGAATGTCACAAATGTATATACATTAATGATAGGAAAATAGATGGCTCATAAAATGTAGTAAAAATTTATATAAGGGGATTATTGCTGCAAAAAATTATACAAGAGAAAGACACTTATAGAGAACACAATTAAAAAGAGCAGGGAATAGCTTAGAGGAAAAGAGGAAAAGAAAATGCAGAGTGATTTTGATGGGAAAAAATGGGTTTCAGAAGAGGGTTAAACAAGGAGCTGCTAGCAGAGTTAATGTAATTAAAATTGACAAAATGAATTGGAATTAAACTGGCACAAGGCAATGCTAGGAGATTTGTGGAATGACAGGAATAAGCTGAATAATGTAACTGGAATGAATATTTAAAAATGCAGGAAAAAAATTAACTGAATTAGGAATCTTATGGGACAGATAAATAACATGTTGAAAAGTCCAACTGAAGCAAATGCTATGAATATAAATTCTCAAGAAAACTAATAATGAAAAGTTATACATGCTATGAGAATGCTAAAAATGATAAAGATTGCAGATGTTGAGAGCAAAAAATTTTTTAAATAAGAATGTGTGGATTACTTATAGAGTGGCTATGGAAACAGCAAGCAAAAGGAAGCAAAGGTGAATGCAAAAACTACAGGGAGATTAAATGTGCTTAGGAAGACATTCAGCCAAATTCTGACAGGATGGTTATGAAAGGTGATACTGAGCAAAATTTGTGAAGTAAACAAATATTCATATTAGGCAGAAGGTATGTGTTTTCCTTTTCACCATGTCATGAAAAATGAATATGACAAATAAAAGATGCTTGTATGTTTGTTGATTAAGAAAAAGTGCCTGACAGAAAGCTTAAATGATGTTTTGTGTGAATATACTATTAAACATTGGTCACTAAAGACAGTGAAAGATGGATAGAAAACATGCATAATAAATGGAATGTTTAACCAGCAGTTCAAAGCCAAACATATACATACCAAATGTATCATGTTCCTTTGACTACTTTAATGTATTTAGAGTACATCTTCAAGAGACCAAAAAAAGTGTTACTTTTGCTGCCCTCTTGTGGTGCCTGGAAGCTGTGGGGGGCCTGGTTGTAGTACAACAGGCTTGAGCAGAACTTTGATAAACCGAACGGCTTTGAGTACATGGAGTTTAAGGATCCAGGAGCTTAACATCTTTAGTTCTGGATGGGATTGCACTTCCTGAGACAGATCCTCTGCACAATTTGGGGATCCTCATAGATTCATGATTCCTGCTCAAAGAGCAGGTGGACATTGTGGCTAAGAGAGCGCTTTTGTACAACTTTGAATCGTGCACCCTTTCCTAGATTGAGAAACCTTATGCTTAGTAACTCACACCCTGGTCATTTTGTGCTTAGACTACTCCAATGCACCCTACCTGGGGCGATCCTTGAAGAGCATTTGGAAGTCAGCCGCATGAACAATCTTAGGGTGACCCATGCTACACCATGGTTGCACAAAGTGCACTGGTTGTTGGCTTCCTTCCAAATCCAATTCAAAGTGTTGGTTATCACATTTAAAGCACTTTATGGAATGAGTCTAGGAACCATCTCAGTCCAATGGGATTGACTTGCCTCACTTGCTCTAGCAGATGGGACATGCTCTGGATCCTGCCAGCCAAAAAATTGCAGCTAGGGGTGGGTGGGCTCCCAGGAGAAAAATCTTTTCTACCATGGTTCCCAATATTTGGAATATCATGCCTCTTGAGTTGAAATCTACCCCCATCCTCTTGGCCTTACAAAAGAGACTAAAAACCTAGATTTGCCAACTGGCTTGGGACTTAATGAGGGCATCCCATTTTGGAAGTGATTAGTAAAAGATCTCACACCTCAACCCCATGCATGCACTGGTTCTTTTTATCCATTTCAATTTTAATTGTAATATTTTAGCTTTTAACATTTGCTGTTTTAATTTTTTAATTCTCTTGTTTTTTTTTTAATGACCTGATAAGTTGGCCAGAGGCGCTTGAGCAGGACACAAATTTAATAAACAAAAATAAATTATTGTGGTGGTATTAGTAGATATGTTGATCAGGAACATGAATATACACGCATCTTGTATGCAGATGATACTAAACTTCCAGCTAAGAACCTAAATGGTTTACAGTAAATGTTAGGCTGTATGGCATAATGAGAAGCATACAAAAATGAAAATAATGTAATGAAGGTCAAGGTTGTTGTGTTGGACAGGAAAAATGGAGTTAACAATGGCAAACTATACATGAAGGGAAAAAGCAGATTAAATAAATGAATTTATATATGCTTATTTGAATGGTAACTAAAATTGGAGAAATGGATGAAGACAATCTAAAATACAAGCAGGCTGGGTACAAAAGTACAGAGTAGTGTGTTGCCTAGTGTAAGTGAATACTGAAAGAAGCATAAATGGCTGTACATAAAGAATATGTTTCTGCACATTTTTACAAAGAAATGAGAATTCAGTATGAAAAGCATAAAATGCAGATGGGAATGACCTACTGAAGAAGCTTGAGCACTAAAGCAAGAACACATGATTATAGATTATAGACTGAATACAAAAAGGTGAGCAAAAAAGAAGTACATTGAGATAACTTGAGTCATATTGAAAGAATTAATGAGGAAAAAATACTGGAAGATTGAATTAGTCAAGAGAAAAGAGAAGTCCAAAAAGTTGCAATTGGGTGGAGTACATTAAATCCTGAAAAAGATAAGAGGTTAAAAGATCAAAATGCAATGTACAGAGCACAAAAGTAGCACAGTGGAAGCAAGGATGCTTTGCAAGACTAGAATGGTATGAAAAAGAAGAGTAAATGGTTGTTTTACTACATTTTCTTTTTTTGTACTGCATTTATCTTTATTTTCTTATTTGTTCCATTTCTATAGCTTAATATCTTCGGCTTACTATTTTGTACTCACTCTGTATAATATTGCTTATCATAAAAAAGAATAATATTATAGGTATGTTTCACTGGAAAATCATTACCCCTCAAAGATATGATTTGTAAGCAACAACAATCAAATTTCTATCATTTTGGTAAGCTCAGTTGCTGGAAGAGAAATAGCTATACGAATAATTTTTCCATACAATATGCACATCACACACATAATATGCAATTTTACATGATTCATTTTGGCACCAAAAGATTGAACAAGATTATATGCAATGTTAAACTTTGCAATTACATCTCCTGAGTCACTAATAGGATAAGAAGAAAATGGTTTTTCTCTGTAAGACATCTTCTTTAAAGAAATTGGGCCAAACTGTCAGGCTGGATACATCTTAATAACCTAATATTCTTTTTCTCATATTTCTCATACTTTAATCACTATAATTTACATCATTTGCAGAAAATACTAAAATTGTTTTTCAATTTTTTTAAATGACCTGAAAAACAGTCTGGTTTAGAATGAAATTTTTTACAATTTTTTCAATTGTATTTAAAATCTCTTCACTTCAATCTACCTGTCAAAAATAGATAAATCTAGGTGATTCTTTTAAATACAGAAAGAAAAATTCAGACAATTGATTTTCAGCCATTATGATTTTATACTATTTTCTAACATGTGAAAAAGTTTAACCCACTTTTCAACTACTTTGCTCATAAAATACAGAAGAAAAGCTAATAATAGCTAACTCTCCCATACCGACTCTGGGGCAAAGGAACAAACTTATGAAGCTGAAGAAGACTGTTAAGCAGTGAGAATGCAGATCAGATTATAATATGATCATAGCTCATCTTCCAGAAAGTACTGTTAGGAAATAACTATTTTAGGCCGATTATATTTTAAGCCTTAAATTCATTCCAAGATCAAAAACATTAACAGAAATGAGGCTTGGCTGCATGACACTGCAAAAACTGTTACTTGCTTTTTAAAAACACTGTAGTCAACTCAATGGTTCTCAACTTACAACCATAATTGGGACCAGAATTTCAGTCCCCAAACAAAGTAGCCATGAAGTGAGTTGTCATATGACCAGATCCAATTTTACAACCATGTTTTAGCACAATCATTAAACAAATCAGCATGGTTGTTAAGTGAATTACATAGCCTTTAAGTGAGTTGTGTGGTTGCTAAGTGAATTTGGCTTCCCCAATTGACTTTGTTAGAAGCTTGCTGGGAAGGTCAGAAATCACAATTAAATAACAGCAAGCCAACATTACTCTCATAAATGTAAGCCAGTTGTCAAGCACTCAAATTGTGGTTAAATGATCATTGTGTGTGTGTGTGTGTGTGTGTGTGTGTGTGTGTGTGAGAGAGAGAGAGAGAGAGAGAGAGAGAGAGAGAGAGAGAGAGAGAGAGAGAGATTTGTAATTTCAAAGACATGTAGTGTTTTCCAAGGCCAATGTAACTTTCAACCATTGTTAAATCAAGTTGTAAGTTGAGGACTACTTCTACAGAACTTTACAGAATAAAACTTCTTAGTCCAACTGAGACTGAGAAAACATCTAATGTAAAATTTTCCCATGTAGTGCCCTGACATTTGAACCTGGTTGTAAAAATTCATTTCAATTTTTTTTTAAATAAAATAACATGCAAATAGCACGTCCTTCTTTTCTAACGTATTTGAAAACTTCAGTATAGATGCTACATACATAGAGGGCTTCCTACAAACACCAATGAAACTGATTGAAGTTATAGTTTATGTCTTTCCTAATCTGAGGCCTATTGCCTTCTTTTTGAAGATCTCATCAATTTCGTTCAACTACAGCCTTTCCTGTTCATACAATCTATTCATGTACTTGTTCATTTTCTTTATGTAACTAAATTTTCTTGGTATAAATATTTCTATTATCATTCACTTTTGCATTCAGTCCACTCACACCTGATTCTAACAAAGTTTTACTTTCAAATTTACAATGTGTCATAAACTGATGCGCATTTTGATATCAGGCACCTTTAAAATTTTGTGAACTAGTAAATGTTCGTGAATTTACACACAAAACTGTATTAAATCTTAACCCTTATTTTTTTAAAAATAGGAGTGTTTTTATTTGCAGAGCAGGTTATGGTAATAACAGTCATTTGCTAACAGCATATGAAAGATGGGAGGCAGATGTATACAGTTAGATGCTGTGACCAACATCAACTCTCTTAACTCTAACATAAGCAAAAGTGATTAAATAAGCAATGGAAGCAACAACAACAAAAATAAAGGATGTGGTTTACAGCCTGAACCTAGTCTAACTGCAGGAAGGGATAAAGTTAACAGCGAGGATTCACCTCAACAATTACCATGAAAAATATAGTAACAGCGAAGTGCAATATTTTGATTACTTGGTTAAAATTTCTTCCTAATGTAAATGGAGAACACAAACTTAAATCTGTTTAAAAAAATCAACAAAGCAAAAGTATTTTTGGATATGTAAAAATTTTTATAGCAAGGCAATGTTATCTATGATACATTTGCCGGATGCACATTTTTGCACTGTCAATCTGCCTGAAAAAGAAGACAAGTTTACAGAAAGACATTACAATTTATACATCTGAAATTCCTTATTTCACATAATTTTGAAAAAGCAGTACCCTTACTTACAGGCAGGGGCAATCTTTTATAATGTTTTATAATAAAACTGAACATATCTTAATTCCTCACGTCATTCAATTATCTATTGCCAGTGGTGACAAAGAGCCTGTATCTGCTATTTTAATGATCAATACCGTCTCCAAGTCTCCACTTAAAATCATAGAACGATGGAGCACACATATAATGTGGAATGAACCACATTTTGCTACAATTTTTTTTATCATATCACTCAAAAAGAATCTTACAGATTCTAAATCAAATCCCAGGATCACTCTAGTTTTACTAAGTTCCAAGAATCTTGACTTTATCATAAAATCACAAGTTATATACTGATAGATCCCAAAAGTTATGGGGAAAATTGTGATCTGACACAATTTTGCACTATTTTTATTTCTTTAGGCATCACTATTTTCCAACTGTTAATCCAAAAAAACCAACAAAAACAAAATGAACTTAAATATTGAATCCATCCTGAATAATGGGAGTCCATTTCTTTTCCCTTAAACCTTAAGAACATCTGAAACAACTTCTCAATTATTTTGCCTTGTTTTAATGCACAATTTTATCCTTATATCTATCTATACATTATATTTTTTTTAAGGCAGCACTGCACACCCATGATTTTCAGAAGTTGCTGTGAGCTCCAACAAGGTATTGATGAACGTTATCCACCTTGTTTTCTTCCCATATTGATAATTATTTTTAAAAAATCTAATATATGAAGAAATTAATATTTTGGGCAAGTTCTCATAGCAATAGCACTTAGACTTATATAGTGCTTTACAGCCCTCTCTAAGCCGTTTAGAGCCAGCATATTGCCCCCAACAATTTGGGTCCGCATTTTACCCACCTTAGAAGGATGGAAGGCTAAGTCAACCTGGAGCTGTTGAGATTAGAACTGCCAAATTGTAGGCAGCTGGCTGCAGAAGTAACTTGCAGTACTGTACTCTAACCACTGTGCCACAATTGTTATTATTATTATTATTAATAATAATAATAATAATAATAATAATAATCTTATGCTACCTCATGTACATCTTTAGGGACATTTATAAGAGAACTTCATTGTGGAAGCTGAAGGAAGTCCAAAGACAACAAATCAAAGTATACAAACGGGTCTGCATAGTTCTGGCAAAGATATGGAACTCAAGAAAACAAAAGCTAAACTATTAATGCTACAAACCTAAGAACAAGACTCAGTGTGCATTATTTACCTTAAAAATATTTTTAAAAGCTAAAAGGAAAAACAAGGTTAGAAGCTACCAAAGGTGTGGGGACTATGCCATGTTTTCAGCAAGATAAGTTTATGCAAGGTTATCATCAGTCAGAAAAAGTTAGATAGTGCATCCAATGCACTGAATACCTGACTCTTTGGAAATCATGTTCACCTGAAGAAACAATGAAGTATATGAATTTTTCAGAGCCATGGCTATCTATGATTATCTGCTCATGACAAAGTGTGAATGTGTGTCTAGGCACAATTCCTTATAGTAAAGAATAAGTCAGCAATCTGCTATTAATTAGTCAGCAATCTGCTATCTAGATCTGATATCTAAAAAAATTTCTAAGAACAGTGTCAAAAATTTATCAGCAATATCAAACTGAAAAATCAAAAATACAGCTGAGCTTGTGATTGGTGTTTGATTACAGTATGGCTTACTTTATCTATTGCAAAGACTGATTAATGTAAACTGTAGGACAGAAGATCTTGTAGGACCCTAATAACAAGGAGATATTGTAACAATCTGAAAATCTAAGTTACATAATTGAAGCTTAGTCTTTGCTATCCTGAGAGTCTCGAAGTGTGAGTAAGATAGCCTTATCTGGATACAGTGGTAGTACAGTGATTAGAATGCAATACTGGGGATCAATCCTGACAGAGCTCAAGGTTGACTCAGCCTTCCAAGGTCTGTAAAATGAGGACCCAGATTGTTTGGGGGCAGTATGCTGACATTGTAAACCGCTCAGAGACCATCATAAAGTACTGTGCTGAAAAGCACCGTGAGGCAGATGTAGGTCCAAGTACCATTGCTATTGTTAGGAAGGTGTCAAGATGCTGGGGGAAAAAAGAAGTTAAACCATATTTCAGATGTTATGGAATCAGATTGCTGCTAAAAACAAAAAGCCTCAATCAGTTCCACCTGATTTCTTAGGAAAATACAATAGCATAATTGCATATATGACAATCAAAAAAAAAAAGGAAGTTTGGTTCGCATTGGTTTGCAGACTGCAGGCAGTTTGCACAGCATGTCAAGTTTTATGTTCTAAACTAGGTTTGGATGTGTGAAGAGCTTTAAGGTCACTTTAATCCCCTTCCAAAACTGGAAAAGGGAAGCTTTTTAAAAAAATTCTATGCATTTTGCAGGTCACAGAAGGGATATCACGTTTTCCAATCCTGACTTATACAATATGTGTTTTCATAAATAGTGCCAGAAATATTCTGACCCAAACAAGAAATCTTGGTATATTTTTGAATATATGAATATATATATGAATATATGAGAAACCTTGCAAAATAGAAAGTGTTCCTGGGATATGATTATATTCATGTAGGACACAGAAAGGACACAGGATGTAGCACAGCTGTATATGTATGCTTCAAAAATGTGTAGAGCCCAAACCTAAAAGCAAATTTCTTTAAGAAAAAGCCTACGTGCCATGGTCCCAGACCTGTACAATATTCCCATAACCCATTATAAGTTGGGAGAAAATGAACCAGTTACAACAATCCTAGAAACCTGGGTACAATCTTCCCACATTATAGATAAATGGTCCCAAATAAATCATGACATTTGTAAACACTGCACACTGACTGACTATACAACAGCTATTTATAATTCTAGCCAAAGTGGTGTCATGGGCCTGGTGCTCATTGTAAATTATATTGCTATCTAATTTAAAAATTTCAATGCCACTCAGAGTTACTATATCAATGAGATGGGCAGCATAAGAAATTTAGTAATAAAATAAAGTGAAATCTGCAGGGGAAGCCCAATGTGATCATATTTAACTTCAAAAACAGCCATCTCAAAATAGGTATATTAGTTTAAACATAAGTAAAAGCAGACTTACTGCATGGTGTTTCTAGATCTCTGGGGAAAAAAAAAGGTTACTTACAATATAATGAATGCAAACTCAGCTACGAGATGCAAATAGAATTGAGAGGATGTCACTGTGGTTAAGAAACAGTCATGAGACAAAAAAGGCTTTCTTTAAAAAGGGGAAGTCTAAAATTAAGAGGAGCAAAAAGAATCCAATGCCAACAAAAGCAAATTTGACTTTTTAATAAAGTAGTTAAAAAATTAAAGCAATTTGGAAAGCCTATGTAGGACCTTCAGCAAAGTGCTGCAGAATGGAATGTTCACATTCAGAATTTTACTCATCCAATATAACAACCCTCTCAGTTTCCTCTTTCTTTCAGACTGATACACACTGATACACATTCTACAAGCCTGATTGGCATGTTCAGTCATTATTCATTTGGGGGAGGGAGAGGGAGGCATAACCCCTTCAGTTTTTTTGTGTTCCACAAATCTTCAATACATCCTACCTTTTTCTTTTTCGTCCTCCATTTCTTAGCAGTTTTCTTCCGTGGACAATATGAGCCTGTCTAATGCTCTGAGCAAGTAGCTTGCCTAAATGCCTCTGTACTTCCTGATTTGATCTGTAGTCCTTCCTCTTTTTATTCTTTCCTGGGACTCACACATGTAACTCTTTCTAATGCTGTATGGGGAGAGGTTTTACCATTTGCTTTCTCAATGTTTTTTCTAACTCTGCAAATATTAAAATAATTTAAAGCAAATAGTAACAAAACATGCATTTTTCCAAGTTTGGCATTAATAATCAGCAAGCAAATCCATCAAAAGTAGAGGGAGAAGAATCAGAATAGCTACACAGTTAGATTACAAGATTAAAAAGAATACTAACCAAAATAAAGAGCAGCATTTCCCATAATTGCAGAAAATGCAGTCAGCAAAGCCTTATTTTCTAAAAGAATTATATCAAACAGATGCAACAGAATTATGTTTAGATTTAACAGACATACTAAAAACTTAAAAATCTATAACTTTAGATGGCATATTGTAGTTAAACATGATCAAACTAGAGTATTTTAGGGAAAATCCAGCTTCCAATATATACCAGTTATAAAATTTCAAATGGATGATTATTTCTCAACCTAGCCTACCTTCTTGCAGAGTGGTTACCAAGATAAAATATGGGCAGGAAACCTGCCTCCACCTTGGATGAAAATTGGGGAAGAAATGTCATAATGCAATGTAGTTGCTATAATCAGCCATTATTCAAAAGGTAATACTTTTTTCTTTTTATAAAAATATATAATAGTTCCAGAAACTGTTTAAGATAAATCGACTGAAATCAAAATCAAAGGCTGAATTAAATACTCCAAAACAGCATTTGCTGAGCAACATATTGCCTTAAAAACCTTTTAAAATTCAGTTAGTTTTAGAAAACATGTAGAGTGGCCAATTACTATACTTTTGTACAAATGCCATGAAAAATTTCCCAAAAGCTTCTATAAAGTATGTGAGAAGAAAATAAATCTTATCAAAAATGGTTTAAGCAAGAAGTTGAGGCAATAAATGGCTAGTATGCATTAGTCTCCCAAAGAACTGTTACATGTTTTAAATGGGCTAGAGAACAAGGTAACAGATAAAATAATTTGTAGAAGTTGAATTATTTAACCTAATGAAATCTTCCCATTTGTATACCTTCGAACTGATGAGCAGGCATGAAAATGGGAAAAGAGATTCAACACATTTATAATATCCTATCTTCCAATAAGATAGAAAACCAGCTTGGTGAGAAATAAATCAAAGCTAGATATAAAAAAAATAGGATAATGTTGGAGCTCAAAAGAAGTTAAATCATTCTGCAACAGCAGTAGGAACTGCTGATAATAGGAGTAACTGTAAATTTTTTGCAAAATGGGGAATATGGAGAAAGCTACCGGTCACTTTCTGTTGTTGTTTTTAGAAAACTAGAATTTAAGGTCACACAACGAATTGCCACAAGCAAAATGCTTCACAAAATGCATAACTTGGGGAATTCACAGTTCTAGGACCAAGGGTGTGAAGAGGGGATTAACTAAGCAAATTCACAGCGAAGATATTGGGGGGGGGGGTTTCCCCCTTAAAATAAAGGAGAGCGTCCATGTTCAGGAATTCATGCTGGATATTGTTTGCGTATTTGAGACGGGAGTCGTGGAAAAGAGATGCAACTTGAATAGCTTCAAGTTCTGCTGATTTGTTTCCTAAATGCTTCCGAATGCCTCCCCCGCCCCCTCCAATTGCTAATACTCTGATTACTGCAGTGGAGGAATCCTTCCTCTGATTCATCAGAGTTCCTTCCGTGGTTTTTCAGAACAACTCCTCCCCTCTCCCGCCCCAGAAACGCACACAACTCTTATTTTGAATTCACAATATCGGGTCAAAAATGTAACTGGGAGGGTGCCAAATTACATTCATTAACATAATTCTGGAATTTTTTAAGTCTTGAAAACACAAGATTCCTAATGAAATCGGGGATTTGGGGGGGGGGTTTGGAATCCCTTAAGGGCAGGTAGGGATGGGTGCTTATTTCATTGAAACGAATAAGAAAAAACGATGGTAAAATTAATTGGAAGTTTATTGTTTTATTGTTTCAAAACACCGTCAAAAGAAAGGAACAGCTATGGGGAGTGGGGGGTGGAAAGGGAGGGGAATGGAAGAAAAGGGGAGGGCAAAAGATAAACGGATTTAACAAGGGGAAAAAATGGGAAAGGAGGGGAAAAACGCGATATACATGATGCTTTTATAAAACGCCTGCACTGGTTTTCGGAGGAGCCGTAGCAGCATGCAGCCCGACCTAACACGTAACGCCTTATTCTGAATACCCCGCAGAAAGCCTTCCATCCAAACGCATATGCCTCCGTTCGAGACCGGAGATTTTTCTCCTCGTCTTCAACCGTCTTTTCACGGGAACTCTTCTTTTCCAGAGGGAGGGGAAGGCCGCCACTCCCCTCGGGCAAAAAGGCCTCATCGACCCGCCACCACCACCACCACTAACCCCCCCCCCCCCGTGTGTCAAGGCCTTCTCTCGTCGCTTCAGACAGGGACGTGCACATTCAAACTCCCCCCACCCCTCCCGAGGGACACCCCCAGATCCAGCCCTCAACCCTTCCCTCCGCGGCGGTACCGGAGCTGCGGCTCATGCGCTTCTCCCAGCCCGCGGGGAGCTTCTCCTCCTCCGCCATCTTTCCTCCTCTCACGGCACAAGAAAGCGCAGAGCCGGCCACGCCCACTCTCCCTGGCAACGCCACCACCGCGCGCGCGCTCAATGAGCACCACGCACCGGCCTTTCTCGCGACAACTAAGCACTTTCTCCCCGCCATTGGCCGCTCTGGCGGGAAAGCATCGTTCCTATTGGCGGGTTTTGTGAAAAAGAAGAAAAAAGAAAGGAAAAAATAAAAGAAGGCGATGGAATCCCGCTCGGAGAAAGCCTATCGAACCTGTCCACCATCTGAGCCTCGTTGAAACGATTGGTAAAAGGACCCAACGGTGCTTTTTCAAGAGGCAACTCGGATTTTCTGGTTTTTCTCTGAAGACATTTGTTTAGCCCCCATTCTGCATTCCAGGTGCATTTGATACCAAAAGAAAACTGCTCTCACAAAAAGGCAGGTTATTGATTGATTATGTGCCATCAAGTCATGTTTGACTCCTGATGATCATGTAAGTACACTTCATGGTGATCTATCCCTAACTGTCAAATTTTCCACTGGTGCTTTCATTGCCGCTACAAGGGAGTCCAGTTTGTTGCTGGTTGTCCTTTCCTTTCACCTTTTCTGCCATTAGAGCCTTTTCTAAAGAGCTGTATTTTCACATATTGTGTCCAAAATAGGATAATTTGAGCCTAGTCATTTGTGCTTAAGGGAGAACACAGTGATGAATCACTGAATTGATTTGTTTGATGATCCATTATAGGTAGTTCTCAACTTACCACAATTGAGCCCCAAATTTATGTTGCTAAGTGAGAAATTCGTTAAGTGAGTTTCGCTTCTCATGCAAGAAGCTTCTTTAGCTCACATTTTTTCAACATGGACCACCCTGTCCTTGAATGGCTGGGTGGACTGGACATTAACATTTGAACCACTATAAGTCCATGTATTTGCCACACGCTAAATAAATAAAGCTCAGGAAGCTTCTTGGATGAGAAGCAAAACGTCTTCAATGAACATCCAGAAAGTCCAATTGGCTCTTGAAAAAACACCTTTGGGACAACCATGACCTGGATGGCTGAGGATCTCCATAAACTATTGGCAGAAGAGAGATGGTGAAGGTGGAGGCTGCTGTGGAAGGTCTGAAAGGAGGATGAATCTGGACAAAGGCTTTAAAAGGCTAGGTTCTTTTGAAGCATGAGGCACAAGGATGGAAAATATTTTAATATCCACAAATTGGATAGCATTCTCTAAATTCTAAACTCTAAATTCTCCTGCACCATTTTGAATTGCATCCTCAAAAATCTCCAGTCTTCAGCTGGAAACTCAGAGTTAGAGCTCAAGGAAAATTTGCCTGCATTGAAATCAAATTACTATTGAGTCAATGCCGGCTAGAGATGCAGACAGATAAGTTGCTCACTTCTCCAATTCCAAGATTAGTGACTTGAAATTCAATCTGTAAACTGTAACTGTGCTAAACTTAAGTGCTGTATTACTCTTACTTGAGCCTCCTCACTATTTCCAGTCTTGGCATATGGGTTCTCCGTGAGCTGCATAACACAGTCCTGCCAAGTTTTTATTATTACATTTATCGGGTATTTTCTTTCATTGTGGCTCAACCGGCAGTACAATTGCCAATGTAAATGTCTTGGGTACATTTTTAATGTCAGAGACCCATTTACAGTCTGGGTCTCTAGCAAAGATCATTTTCAGCCCTTCTACCATGAAATTATAGGTAGTGCTTAGAACAGTTCATTTAGTTTAGAAATTACACGTGGTGCTTACAACAGTTCATTTAATTACAGGTAGTACTTACAACAGTTCATTTAGTGACCGAAGTTGCAAATTCACTCAAAAAAGTAACTTCTGATAGTTTTTCACACACCATTACAACATTCAAACTTTCTGTTGACAGGCAGCTGCCTGCAATTTGGCAGATTGAATCCCACCCTTCCATTCTTCTGAGGGGTAAAAGGAGGGCCCAGATTGTTGGAGGCAATATGCTGACTCTGTAAACCGCTTAGAGCTGTAAAGCACTATAAAGTGGTATATAAGTGCTATTGCTATTCTCAGTGTCATGTGATCAAAATTCAGATGCTTACAACTGACTTATATTTATGATAGGGTCCCAAAGTCACATGATCACCTTTTGCAACCTTCTAACAAGCAAAGTCAATGGGGAATCCTGATTCGTTTAACAACTGTGTTACGAATTTAACAAGTGCAGTGATTCACTTAACATCTGGTAAGGAAGGTCAAAATGGGGTAAAATTCATTTAGTTTTAATTTACTTTGTTGTCATTGCACCTCATACAACGAAATTAAATGCCATCTTCAGTGTACATTCTACATAAAAAAAATAGCAACATAAATTTTGGGCTCAATTGTGGTAGTAAATCAAGGACTACCTGTACATGGAAGTGCTTGAAGCTGAAATCAATTCTCACTTGTGACAAACGCCAGGAGATTCAGTGTCCCATTGTAACAAATGCAGTCTCTCAACCTCTCCCACACATGGGCTTGAAGTTGGACCATATAAAAGTGAGTACATTGTTGCACATGCTGAAGATACTTGGTCACTTTGAGCAGTGTTGTCTCAAAAAACAGGGTTGGGTTTGGGTGGAGGAATGCAAGAGACCTGAAACGGGAGACACAAAGAATGACCAGCAACTGAGTGTCGGTATGCTAAAATAATTGCTTGTGCAGTTGGGTAATAAAACATTGTTTGCCTAAATCCAGTATGGCATAGTCCAGTGGTCTTAAACTTAAATCACAGGTGCCCTAGGGGGACAAAATAATTTTCCCAAGGGCTGCAATATTGAAGCGTTAAGTACTTGACACAAAAGTCTTTGATAAGTAAAATTTTATGATATGCAATTGATGTTAAAAATATTCCAAACTACAGCTACTCTTGCCCAATAGCAATCATGTTATGTTTGCTCTGTGTTAGTCCTTTGCTTACTTCATTGTATCTTCTCTTCCTCTGGCTTAGCATTATGGTAGAATAGAGGCAGCAAGTTCCTTTATCAGATTTCAGAGAGTGCAAGAAGGGAGAACTAGAATAATAAGAATAGAATAGAACAGAACAGAACAGAATTCCTTATTGGCCAAGTGTGATTAGACACACAAGGAATTTGTCTTGGTCCAAATGCTCTCAGTGTACATTTAAAAAAAAGATACATTCAGCAAGAGTCAAGAATCATAAGGTACAACTCTTAATAATAGTCATAGGGTACAATAAGCAATCAAATCATACTAGGAAACAGTCAATATAAATCATAAGGATACAACCGACAAAGTTACAGTCATACAGTCACAAGTGGAAGGGGATGGGTGATAAAGATAAATCTGGAAATCTGTGTACATTTGTTTAGCCCCCATTCTGCATTCCAGGTGCATTTGATACCAAAAGAAAACTGCTCTCACAAAAAGGCAGGTTATTGATTGATTATGTGCCATCAAGTCATGTTTGACTCCTGATGATCATGTAAGTACACTTCATGGTGATCTATCCCTAACTGTCAAATTTTCCACTGGTGCTTTCATTGCCGCTACAAGGGAGTCCAGTTTGTTGCTGGTTGTCCTTTCCTTTCACCTTTTCTGCCATTAGAGCCTTTTCTAAAGAGCTGTATTTTCACATATTGTGTCCAAAATAGGATAATTTGAGCCTAGTCATTTGTGCTTAAGGGAGAACACAGTGATGAATCACTGAATTGATTTGTTTGATGATCCATTATAGGTAGTTCTCAACTTACCACAATTGAGCCCCAAATTTATGTTGCTAAGTGAGAAATTCGTTAAGTGAGTTTTGCCTCATTTTATGACTTTTCTTGCCACATTTGTTAAGTGCATCACTGCAGTTGTTAAATTAGTAACCCAGTTGCTAAGTGACTCTGGTTTCCCCATTGACTCTGCTTGTCAGAAGGTTGCAAAAGGTGATCACATGACCCAGCAACCATGCAACTGCCATAAATGTGAATCAGTTGTCAAGCATCTGAATGCAAATCACATAACCATGAGGATGCTACAACGGTCGTAAGTCATAAGTCATAAGTCTCTTTTTTTCAATGCCGCTGTAAATTTGAATGGTCACTAAGTGAACTGTTGTAAGTTGAGGACTACCTGTAATTTGTTTTCTTGTCTGTGCACCATATATTTAGGAGTCTTCTCCAACACCAAAGTTCAAAGGTGTCAGTACTCTTCCTCTCCTGCTTCTTCAAAGTCCAATTTTTGTTTCCATAAGGTACCACTAAGAGCCTCGGTGGCACAGTGGTTGGAGTGCAGTACTGCAGGCTATTTCTGCTGACTATCAGCTGCCTGCAATTTAGCCGTTCAAATCCCACCAGGCTCCAGGTTGACTCAGTCTTCCATCCTTCCGAGGTGGGTAAAATGAGGATCCAGATTGTTGGGGGCAATAGGCTGACTGTAAACTGCTTAGAGAGGGCTGTAAAGCACTATAAAGTGCTATATAAGTGCTATTGCTATCACAGGGAATACCATAGCTTGCAACATTCTCATGTTTATATTTATAGATACTTCACATTATTTGAATATCTTTTCTAAGACTTTCACACCTCCTCTACCAAGTATTATTCTGTAGCATTTTTTGTGCTTGTTCCTTCACTGTTGATAATTGAGCCTAAAAGGCAGAAAGTATCCACCATTTCAATATCTTCATGCTAATAAGGTTTAGAGCAGTGTAGACGAGATACTTTCTATATAGTGTAAGCAAATAAAGACCTGAACTTTGGCTGGATTGTTCTATGTCAATTCTTGGGCTGCGTCTGACATTTTCCAACTACCTAAAATTTGTTAGTCAAAAAAGATACCAACACTCCTTTTTTTTTTTGCCACTATAGGTACAAATTTCTTCTATTTTTATTATAACATTTTATAAATTACAGCAGATTCCAGGATGTTAGTAACAAGAGTGACAACTGCTAATGAAGTGTAAATAGGATTGGAAACTTAACTGGAAGCTAAGGAAGGGAACATTGTATTCTGAACAAGCTCTTTACTAAGGAATGTAACTGATTTCACTTTTCTGCACAACTCCATATATTACTATGATGAATCCGAATTCTAAATTATTTTACTGCTGTCAATAATAACTCTTACCAATAAATACATATTAAAATGTAGAACTATATATCTGTAGAAAATACTCATAGCCTTTGTTAGGCTTAATTATATATCTTGTTATTTTTGTGGGATTTAAAGGGAAAACTGTTGTCTTTTGTCCCTAAAATGTAACTATACTGGTACTGATTATTAACACCAGGATAAAGGGGGAGAAGTGTTCTATAGGCTAAAAAATGGATCTGGACTGGGACTGTCAAAGTAGCTTGTTCCTAGAAGAGGCTCACAAAAAAAATTACTTGCTTGAATACTTGAAATATAAATTCCATTTTGCATGGCCTAGAAGGCTTTTCTATCACAGTGTGTGCTCTCAGGAACATCGTGCCCTTTCAAGATCCAGTTTGGCCCCAACACTGCTGGCATTTCATAAAAGCTTTTAAAACATTGCTATGGGGTTGGAAGATTACCTTGACTGTGAGAGTGATAGGTCATCTGTTGATTTAGGTTTTCTTCACTTGTCATTAGGTATAGATCTCATTGTTCAGTAACCCTATATTAGCCACCCAGGTTACTATTCTTAAATTATTAGCCATATAAATTGATTCAAATAATTAGTTTATAAATAATTGCTTTTAATCTAAACATAGGCTTTTTTATTGAAAAGACCATGCTCTCCTATACAATTTATTTTTGTGACTGCGGAAAACTCTCATGTTTATAGGTTACTTGTATTTGTTGTGATTGTGTGACATTGTTTCAATTTTTTTAATGTTACTTTGAACCCATAATTATAAGTGTATGTAAGTATGTATGTATGTATGTATGTATGTACCGTGTTTCTCACATAATAAGGCCGGGCCTTATTTTTTTTTGACCCCCGAAAAAATGGCAAGAACGTCTTTCCGGGGGTGACTTAATTCCCCCCCCCCTTGCATCCTCAGGTGGGTGGGCGGCGACAGCTTGGATATTCGGGAGACCTTTGGGTTCGGGCCACCGTTGCTTTCCCTTCTCCCTTGCTGCTGCGGCATTAGGCATTTGGCGCAGCCACATGCAGCCAGTCAGGGCTCCTCCCTGCAACCGGAGCCCCGAGGAGACACTTGGCTTCAGGCGCTCCTGTCTTCCCTTTGCTTTCGAAGGTAAAGGAAATTATTTTACAAAGCCTCCCCTGCCCGAGATGGCAGCCCAACCCCACATGGGGAGGCTAATTTCCCGGGGCCTCTTCCGTTCCTCCCTGACCTCCCTACACTGCGCGCCTCTGACACGCCAGTTCCTTCAGCCCAGTGAGCCCTTCCAACTCAAAGAAAGGCCAGGTGGGCGGCTGAGGAGCAGCAGCAGCGGGTCTGAGCCGCTCACAGCGGAAATAGCCACCACCCTTAGCCCGACGTGGGGAGAACGAGCGAGGTTAGCGCCCGCCAGCCCATCCTTCCCGCCTCCGTGGCTCGGTTTCCCCTACCGGTGGGTCCTCCTTTCGTGCGGAGGGCTGCGGGGGAAGGTGCTCGCCTAAGAGGATCTCTCCCCGCAAGGTCAACGTCTGCGCTGCAGAGGAGAGGGCAGGAGGTTCCTCCTGCTTGCTGAGAGGTGAGGAAGCCGCGGCTCGCCCAGCGAGATTTGGGAACGAGGGGCAGGAGGAGGCACGCACACATCCGTGGCTCACTTTCCCAGCTCTGCCCAGCCCTTACGGCTCTGGCGCGGCCGTGGCAGGATGAGCGGAGGGTCTGGTGGGGAGGTGCTCGCTGCCCGCCAGGGCCGCGCCAGAGCCGTAAGGCTGGGCAGAGCTGGGAAAATGAGCCGCAGGTG
>BHEV01013336.1:0-27596 GCA_004319985.1 Emydocephalus ijimae
GTTCTGGCGTTTTGCCTTTTTACAAAATCTTGCCAAATGTCCTCTTCCTCCACAATTAAAACACTTTTGAATTGTGTATGCTTTAGGAGATTCATTATCTTCTTTTTGAGGTTGCTCCCTCCTTAACTGATCTCTTTCAAGTCTTCTTCTTGTCTCTTCAATCAATCTGCCAGTTATATCAGTTANCAAGTGAAGATAGAATTATGTATACTTGGTGTAGTTCATAGAAGATAAGCTCTTTCTCATGCAGTTCTTGAAAAATGCTTTTTATAGAATTTAAATGACTAAGCATATCACCATTCGTCTGGAGATGCGTGCTGAAAAGCTTCCGTGTTAGATTTATGTGAGCACCAACATAACCTCGGACATAAATCCTCTTCAGCTTCTGCCAACACCCAACAGCCGTTTGCTCTCCACGGATATGAACAAGTTGCTGGTCAGACAGTGTTAGTCCTATTATGCAAATAGCTTATTCATTTTTTAGTTTAAAATTTTCTATTTTTTGTCTATCTTCCTCATCCTCTGGATCCCATTCCTCTACGTTTGGTGGATTTTCAATTATGTTCCACAAACCTTCTCTTCGTAGAAGTAGACTACATTTCATAGACCATGATACATAGTTTGTTCCATCCAGCTTGGATATAAGGGACAAACTTTGTAGATTGACTTGTGCCATGTTTTCTTATATGGATATAAAACTATAATTAATAAAACACAGCTGTCTGTTTACTGTAACGTTTAACAACACAAACTCTCACTTTTTACATAAATCAGTTTTATCCTAGTTAAACTGACTCTGCAGCTTCTGGGCCCATAACCAGTGTTAGTCCTGTGTTCCCCAACCAGGGTTAAGGAGACAAGCTAAACAGAATATGCAGCGTTAGTCAGATAGGCACACAGATAAATAAGTGAGATAAGCTTGTATGTTTGTTAACATAGTAAAAATAACAGATACGCTTGTGCTCTCAAAATATAGTTTATTCCATTTAGAGTTTATAGCATAGTCAAAATAACAGTATATTTGTCATGTATCATTTTAGTCAGTCCATTTAAGGATATTCAAGTAGCAAAGTCCATGTAGAATATCCAATGTCAGTTCACTTACAATAAATCAGTCCTTTATCTCTCTCCTGTTCCAGTAGGAAAAAATGCAGTCTTCATCCAGTAATTAGGAATCATCAAGCCAGAGAGAGAGCAAGCTGCCGTTGTCTTGCTTCTTTTATGGTGCTATAACAACCACTCCCTTAATTACATTCCTACAGTTAAAGTTGCAGACACTTTAACTAATAAACCATGATAACATATTTATTATTTTACCTAAACCAGTTAGGGTAAACAATGTTATCCCTAACAGTGGCCAAGTATTGACAAGCAGATAGAGACATGGGTAAAAGCCTGTCGCAAATGCCAGGAAGTAAGCAACGCCCCGCCGAAAGCAACCCCAACCAAATGGGAAACACCGAGGGGACCATGGTCCCGCATTCATCTGGACTTTGCGGGTCCTACTAAGGGACACACATTCTTACTGACGGTGGATGCCTACTCGAACTGGCTTGAAATCCATGAAATGAGGAACACAACGACCGAAGCAGTCATCAGAAAACTGGACAGACTTTTTGCGACACACGGATTACCAGACGTTCTGGTATCCGACAACGGGCCTCAATTTACCGCACTTTCCTTCGAACAGTACCTGGCGGACCGTGGTATCCAACATGCGCTAACTTCGCCAGCACATCCTGCGGCCAACGGAAGGGCCGAACGCATGGTACAATTCGTCAAGAAAACTTTGCATAAGATGGACGATGGTGACATAGAAGACAAGATTAACTAGATACTCCTTTTGCAGCGTATCACTCTGCATAGCGTCACCAATAAAACTCCTGCCGAGTTATTAATGGGACGGAAGCTCCGTTCCCACCTTGACCACCTACATCCAGCATATGAACCTGAAAAGCCACACGGTTCTAGCCGGAAATGTCGCAATTTCCAGGTAGGCAATTTGGTTTTTGCGAGGAACTTTTCGGGCGACCCGTTGTGGGTCAAGGCAACTATAGTACAAGTAACTGGCCCTAGATCCTACCATGTAAAATGTCGCGACAATAGAATTTGGAAATGCCATATTGATCAGCTGCGCTCAAGGCTACAGTCGGGGATCTCCGAGCCCCCTGATTTCCAAACCGAGGGGGGAGGAGATAGCAAGGAAGCTGAATTCGAAGCGGCAGAAAGTTTAAGCGGTAGTAATGACCGCTCAGAGGCAGCATGAGATGGACATGGAATAGGGGTGGCCTCGCCTCTAAGAGATGCTGAAAGCAGTAGTGACGACGAAAATTCAAACGCGGAATGGGAGGCACCTTTTTCACCAGATGACGTCCTACCCCAACAAGACTGTAGCCAAATACCGGGAGGACAACGAAAATCCAATAGACAATCGAAACAACCTGCCTACCTCAAAGACTACGTGACCGCACCCCTTAAATGGAACCCAGGGGGAAGGGGTGTTGTGAATCAATAAAATGTTAATAAAGATTATTAAGAACTTGAAGTAAAGTGCAGGGTTCTGGCCCTGCACTTCTGATTGGCCAATAATAGCGACATCAGATTGGTCCGTTCAGGGGAATCTGATTGGCTATTACCGAGCCTCTCCCATTGGTTAATGGAGCTAGCGCTCCCTGTGTTTCGTTGGTTAAATAAGTTAAGAGTTTCCTATATAAAGGGGCCCATCGTGGCCATTGATTGAGCTGTTTCACATGTAAATAAAGAGTTTGAAGTTCACTGTTTTACCGGCTCGTCTCCATCCTTGCACCCATGCTCAGAACATAACAACAATGATGCAAGGAATTGCTAAAAATAATTGCTTTGCCATTTCATTATTTTGGAGCTGAAAAAATATTATTTTCCCACAGCTAGATATTTTGCAAGCCTTCCTGCAATTTTGATTTGCTGCTTGTGTTTCCATCCAGAGTCCCAACTATGGAAGAAGGGATTAATTAGATGTACAAAGAGGAGAGGACTGCATTGTTCTTTTACTTTGGGAGTAGGGTATCATGTTTGCATGCTTGCCTTCCATAGCTGATGGTAATGAAGGATTACCAGCCATCTTAGCTGAAACTGCCAATAATAATGAAGGATTACAGAAAGCTGGAAGACAGATATGACTGAGAACAGAGGAAGGCTCTGGAGGAACAAAAAAGAGACTCAGTACAATGCGAAAGAATGAGATAAATTTCTATCTTTTCTTTTCACTCTTCTGTACCATTTCCAGAAAGGATTTCAAAATTCATTACACTGACTCTAAAAACATAGATTTTTATGTAAGAGTTCCAATAGAGATGAATGACTGTGGATTCGGGAAGAATGGCTGCAGAGTGTCTCCTGTTGCCTCCCACAATTTGATGCCTGAGGCAGTTTCCTCACTGCCTAATCATTTAATTGATCTTGAACACAATCATGGTTTGAAAGTCAAGCTTCTAACAAGGGATACTTCTCCATAAATAACAAGGGGAACTTTTGGGCAACTAACCAAGAAAGCCAGCTGCTAATTTGGGTCTTTCTTCAACCTAAATCAAGCTAATTGAACACTTTTAAGCATCTTATTCACAAAGTGGGATCTATTAATGTTAGTGAGGTTTATTGCCAAACAAGATATGGAAACACACAGAACACCCTTATAAAAGGAATAGTGAAGAAGATGGATTCTTACTTAGATCTAATTTAATAAGATTCTTTTTGTATTTTGATAACATTTTTTAAATACCTGGTGGGGTTATAGGGACAACTTCATTTCATTTCTCCAAAATAACATTTAATGGTGGCTAGATGACTGTTAAAATATAACTCCCTTTGCTCTGATGCCTTGTGCCTGGAGTTTGCCTGGGAGAAATTTAAAAACAAATTTGCTGAATGCATATAAAGTATAGTCATACATATGTAACTGCATTGCAAATATATAATGCTCGGGCTAAGTAAATTACATTTGAAGGAACCCTATCATGGGGAACAGTATTCCTTATTCAGCTGCGAATAGTGCTATTGACTAAAGACCATGCAAACATTCAATATGAATTTTCAGAGAACTTAATAGAGCATTGAAAAGCTTGTAAGGACTGAAATGATGTCCAGATAGGGATGTCAAGGGAAAACAAATAGCCACACATTTCTTCTCAAGCAGTGTGACATTTGTTGCCTAATTCCCTCTTGGATCTTGCCATTTATTTTTCTTTCCTTTTGTGCAGAAACAAATGTCATATCCGTTTCATTAGCTGACAAAAGGAAAAAGTGAGCATTTGGACCGGAAAAAAAAAGGGACAAAGTCTATGGTTGTGCCAGCATTACTGAAAATTAAGGAGTCGTCTCAAGTTTAAGGAGTTTATTTATAAATTAATTTAGCAAATTTATAGGCTGCCCATTCTCAGACATCTGATTCTGAGAGGTTTACAATTAAAACAGAATAACAGCATATCAGAATAATAAAGAATTGGAAGAGACCTTGTAGGTTTTCTAGTCCAACTCAAGCATAGAATACCATTCTTGACAAGTGGCTGTCCCATCTCTTTTTAAAAGCCTTCAGTGTTGGAAAACCACAATTTTTGGAGGCAAGGCATTGGTTACTTAACTGTTCTCACTATCAGGAAATGTCTTCTTAGTTCTAGGTTGCTTCTCTCCGTTGCTTCTTGTCCTGTCTTCAGGTGTTCTGGAGAATAGGTTGACTCTCTCTTCTTTGCGGCAGCCCCTTAAATATTGGAACACATCTGTCATGTCACTTCTATCATGTTAACAATGAATCTTCTTTATAATAATAAATTAAGATAATAAAAAGCAACAGAATTCAAAACAACAAAAATAACATAAAAATAGCAGATGGGAAGAATCACAAACATTCATACATGCCATGACAGATAGCCCATGCTATCAGACTTGACAGCGAAGTCAGGTTTTCAATGTCTTGCAAAAGGCTAGCACAGTTCGGATAAACCTAATTTTTTATGGCATTGTGATACTTGCTTTGTCATTTTGATGAAATCATTGGATTCTGGGGATGCTTTGAATTGTAAAATGTGCATATTTAGAGAGAAAAAAGGCACCAAGACTTCCATCATAGATTACAACCTAAGGTTAGCTAAGATTAAAAAAGGCAGAGAAATCACATTAAGGTTTTTATGAATCTAAAAAAAAAAAAAACGGTTTAAAAAGTCATTGAAAAAAAGCTACACAAGGAACCTCCAGAAGAATAATTGGAATTAAGTCAGGAAATTCTTTAGGATGAAACTGATGTGAAAGAATGTTGGAAAGAATATTTGAGAAATGTTGTAAGCTGCCCAGAGTTGCTGAAGGTGGTCAGCCATATAAATATTTTAAATAAATAAATAGCTAATAATGTGTAACGGAATGATAACAACATGGTAAAAGTGATGATGATAATATAGAAAAACTTAAATATTCAAGAAAAAATGAAAAGGAAGTAATACATTCTAGGAAAAAACTAAAAAAGAATAACATGCTGACTGCTGACAGCATAACCAGAAAAAGGTTGTACTATAGAAGTCCTGTTGTTGTTTAAACCTGTGTGTGAAGAATGAATCTTTACTTGAGGATTAGAGAAGTGCGATTATTGCTCCTCTACACAAAAGGGAAGATACCAGGAATTAATAGCAATAGCACGTAGACTTATATACCACTTTATAGTGCTTTACAGTTTACAGAGTCAGGATATTGCCCCCAACAATCTGGGTCCTTATTTTATCCACCTCGGAAGGATGGAAGGCTGAGTCAACCTTGAGCCTGGTGGGATTTGAACTGCCAAATTGCAGGCAGTTGGCTGCTGTAGAAGTAGCCTGCAGTACTGCACTCTAACCACTGTGCTAGATAGGCTCCTCTGTAAAAACTACATGAGGAATTAATTCATGCACTATGTCTGAGAAACTCCAAAGGTGCTTTTTTTTTTTTAAAAAAAAATGAAACAGCATCTTTGGGACAACCATAACCTGAGAATTTCCATAGACATTTATACCTGGGAAAGAATTTGGCAGAATTCTGAATGAAAGGCTATAAAAATGACATGAATAAAATTGGGGGAGTTCAATAGGGCAGGGAATGGGGATGCCAATAAGATTTTTTACTTTTCTTGAAAATGTATGAATGTAATAAAGAGAATTATCACATAGAATAATAGGGCTGGAGGTCTTCTAGTTTAACCCCTTGCACAAGCAAGGGAACCTACACTATTCCAGACGAATGGATGTCAGTTCTCTTCTTGAAATCCTCCAGTTGATGGAGCACCCACAACGTCTGATGGCAAGCTGTTTCGCTGATTAATTATTCTCCCAGTCAGAAATTTTTTCTTGGTTCTAGGTTGGATTTGTCTTTAATGATCTTCCATCCATTACTTCTTGTCCTGCCCTCAGGTGCTTAAGAGAATAGGTTGATTGCATCTTTGTTGATTTAGAAAAGAGTATGATAATGTGAATAGACTTAAATCATGGACTGTTTGGCACAGATATGAAGTTTGGTTGCTAAGTACAATAAGAGTGGCATGACAGAAGTAAAGCATGTAGGAGAATTAGCACATGATTCAATATTACATGCCTATTGCTAGTGCTCAGAGGATTATTCATCTCAGCATAAATTCACATGTTCTTTTCCATTTTTAAAGCACAAATTGTGTATTTTATGAAATTATGCTTATTGACTCTGGAATCCTGGTTATAATGTATCTTCTGAGATATGATGGCAATCAAAACATTATAGAGTAATAGTTATCTGACTCATCAAAATTTGGTCTACATAGGTTCTTTGCATGTCATATTTTTCTTTCTCTCCCTCCTGAATATTGTCCCAGATTAGCGCACTTTATTTTCTGCTGTATTTCCTTATATTATACGGGGGCATAATGTTTTGTATGGTCATTGGAGAATCATCATCAAAAATCATCAAAAATATAGCAAGGTGAGTGCAAAAAAAGTATTCCATGGGCTCAATATTTCCTATAACCTACAAAGCCTTATAGCCTGAAATCAGACTTGAGATATTACTTCTACCAGCTACAGATCTGGATTTACAAAAACTAGGGAGATCTTGCGTTTGTCAAAATTGGCAGAGTATTTTTGTATGCCTTCACTTTGAAGACCCCTGCATTCTAAAATGCTTTCCTCCTGAAATTCATCAGCTATATCTTTCAAATGACTGCTGAAGACCTTCATCCAAGCTTTTCATTGTGTAAATATTGGGCAGAGTTTTCATTTTGCTGCTTTCCTTCCTCTTTTGTTAATTTTTTTTAACAAGTACAAATTTATATTTATTTAACTTACCATTTTGGTTATTGTACTTTATAATCTGGAAGATCATTTTGAGAGTCATTTGTATAAGAAACAGAGTTAAAATATCACAAATAAATTAATGAGATAGCAGCAGCAACAAGACCAAAATCATTAGACCGGAATGAATGTAGGTATCATACATGCTGGTCTTTGGTTATCAGAAAGCTGGAATCTTATGAACAATATACTATTTCCATTGAAGATTTATTTTTATTAAAGCCAGATGAGAGGAAAAAAACCCTGCATTTTCCCTCCTTCCTCCCCTTTCATCCCCAGTAGCAAAGAGAATTAATTAATGGTGGAAAATTCTTCAACAAAATTCAACAACAAAAGTGAAGAAAGGCTAATATGAGAGAGGAAAATGCGTGACATGGATGATGTTAAAGCAGGCTTTGAAACTAAAATACATTAATGATGCAATCTACCTGTCACTCAGATCAGCCTACATGCATTTTAATCTCAAGTCTTGGTATGATCTCACTGAAACTAATGAACAGATTTAGCTTGTTTAGGATTTGGGATTCAACTTTTTGCTTAACCCTGCTGCAAGTTTTTTTTTCAGGAGTGTGGATTAAATGAATAACATGAATTTATATTACATTAAGAGAGAACACCAATGTAATCACTCTAAATATGTATGTTGTCCTGTATCATCACAATCAGATACAGTTTGTGCATGTGATGAATGATGGAGATGCGTAATCAACAAAGAACTAAATTCAGCTTATGTGTTATGGAATGTAATTTAGAGCAGAACTGAAAATTACATAAAGTAAACCCTCAGCTGAAATGTTATGGGGCAGGGGTCTCCAACCTTGGCAACTTTAAGACTTGTGGACTTTAACTTCCAGAATTCCTCAGCCAGCAAAGCTGGCTGGGGAATTCTGGGAATTGAAATTCACAAATCTTAAAGTTGCCAAGGTTGGAGACCCCTGTTATGGGGACCAGAAATCTGCACCAAAGAACTCATACCATATAATGCTGTTGTGAGTTCGAAAAAAAAAAAAAAACCAGAAACACCATGGTGTGGAAAAGAAGCACTTGACTTGAGTTACATTCTCCCTGGCACTGTAGGTTTCCAAGCAGAATTACAAATGACAACTTTAACCTCATTTGTAACAAACTAGAGACCTTTCTCCTGAAGCACATTATCTTGGTGGTTTTGGCATAAATGTGCATTCAGGGTTCTGGATTTTTCATCCATCCTTTCTTTGTTTTCATGCTGTTGAAGGATGATACATCAATCTGCAGTGTATCATTCTGCAGCACTTTCTCTGATATTCTCCCTTTTTACTATGACATACACTATCACTCTCCAACCATAGCCCAGGGTGATATTTAATCAAGAGTATTGTCGGGATTGCAAAAAAGAGGCCAAGATGACAACAGCATTTCTGAAGTTCTTTAGAATTATTTGGCTCCCTTTACTATTTGCCATTTTTCAAACTCTTGCCTGGCAATTATTTCTTTGATTTTTTTTCCTGTTTTTTTTTTTTTAATCCTATAAAAATGAATGCCCCTGGGGAAGCCAGTGCAGGTTTGTTTCCTGGGAACTTTATAAGCTTCAATGAAAGTTTTTGCAAAATGTAATTTAAGGAGCTAAATCTACTCATTTGTAAATTCATCTATTTCCAGTTTTCCATGCCAGAATTACGTCTCCTCCTGAGCTATTTGAGCAAGAATATGAATTATACTTTAAGCTCTGAATCTGTAATAAGAAGGGAGTTAACTCAGAGAACCAAGAACAAAACTGTGCGCCCCATAAGCATTAGCATATTTCTATATAATTAATGTACATGTCTTGATACAGTCATTTATACTAGGCTATACCTTGCATTCTTGATTCCTTAAAAACAGCCAAAATAATTAATAGTAGTGGAAAATGTCAACTTCTAATAGAGATGTATAAAATAGAATGTCAGTATGAAAAGTCAATGTTCTATTATATTGGATTTCCAAATCTTCATTAACAAAAAATATTCTCCCCCCCCCCCCATGAGCTTTCCTCAGCCCATTACTTCCAGGTGTGCTAGAATAAATTCCCACTCCTCTCAGCCAGCATACCTCAGTAGCAATGCACATGCTTTAATTGAGCTACAATTTATTCCTAGGAACAAATAACAAGTGATGTGAAGGTCTTTGTTTAATATAATGAAAAGTCACTTTCAGTCTGAATAGCTCACATAGGTTGCTACTTTATTCAGATTGGAACAGTTAGAACGATATAGCAGATAATCTATGGAATATGGTTTGGCAAGGCCAAACTTGCTATCTTTGTTCAAATTTCAGGCTGAGACATTGATCTCAGGGATAATTTCTGGCAAGAAGAAACAATTGTTCAGCATATTAACCTTGCCAGATAATCAGGAGACTAAAACATGACTGAGCTCTCTGAAGTAGAAATAAGATGCAGAAAGCATAATAGTTTATTCCACAAACCTAGGGGTTGTTGTAGTTTGAAATAAAATCCATGTGCTACAAGGGAAAAAAAAAAAGATAGAGAGAGAGAGAGAGGAATAGAAGAAGAGAAAAGAGGGAGAGAGAAGTTTACGTTACCTGAGGGAAAATAAGATCTGAGATTGTAAAATCTGCACAAATAATGTCTTTTGTTTTGGGATCACATTCACAAAATGGCTCTCTCACACTTGGCAAGTTGTGAGAACTGACCAAGGATCTGAATTCAGCTTATTTATCAAAGAACTTTAGTCATTACATCCTGTATCATTTTATCCTGCAGTGGTTGTTTGATGGATTAGGATTGTTAACGTAGCAAATAGGCATATTAGTATTATGATTATTATTACAATTATCATCTCTACCCAGCTTCAAGAACCCACCCACATTGTATCACAGCTCATTAATATTCATCTTAATTAGAATAGACCAAGAGAATAGGGTTAACTTGCATCAATAGTACTTATTTTGCAATTCAGTCCAAGCTGGCAGTGCACCAGCATGACAATAAAACTCCCAAAGGAACTGTAATACTAGAACAAGTAGTTTAATTAGTGATAGACTCCCATTTATAATTAGATTTCTGTTAGTTCAGTTGGAAGCTTGATTTCATAATAATGAAAAAAAAAATCCTCTGGGACTTTTCCAGTAAATTAATACTGTGGACTTTGATGAACTGGTGCTTTTAATAGACTGTGGTATTTGAAAAGAATCTAAATCAAGGCAGGAGCATTGCTGTCCCATAAAAGTCAAGGCCACAAGATAATAAATCTCTTTACAAGAAAGAAGAATAGGTCTTGGATAGAGTCCGAGAAAAGTGAACAACTGAAGACTGAGGAAAAAAAAAAAGATTTAATTTTTAGTAACACAAAAGTGTCAACTGAAGGGAAGTAATAACTATTTTTCTGTCTTCTCTTTTTTTAAATCAATCTTTCAGGTAGAACCAAGACTATGTGGGGTGAGAAGAGGTTCATACTATTAGGTAGATGTCTCTCTGTGTATGTATTATCTTTGCTATCTTTTATTTTAGTCTTTAGAATCTAGAATACTCAGAAAACTTGAGAAAAGAGGATCTATGTCTATGATGGCCAAATAAAATTGTAGGTAGGCTTGGTCTGGTTATGAAGAGGCACTTTCTCATCTTTTAGGGCAAGGGTGGGGAACTATGGCTTCTTTATGACTTTGGACTTCAACTCCCATATCCCCTGAGCCAGGAAATCTGCGAGTTGAAGTCCAATGTCATAAAAGGACCAAAGTTTCCCACCTCTGCTTAGGAAGTCTTATGCATAGTCATGCCTTTTCCATCCTGCGTGTAGTCTGCTTTCTCATACAATTGCTTCCATCATATCACTTTCACATGCTTCTAGAATATAAAAAGTAAAATCTTCTGTGAGTCCAGCTTGATTCCTGAGGGCCCATGGTGACTTCATAGCCACATCCATGTAGTTTATTTGATGAACACATTGTCAGTGGTTTGGTGTTGCCTTCTTCCAAGATACTTTTTAGAATTTCCAGTACAGTTATGGTATTGGCTGGTAATTTTCCATCCAAATACTAACCACACTGCTTAAATCATTTGTATTTAAGATCAGTGAATGTATTTTTAGAGTTTACTCTGAAATATATTTTATGCCAGTCTATTTCAATCCCTACATTTAATGAAAAATTCCTGGAGGAAGGAGTAGGATCTGGAGGAATTGCAAATGAATTTGAAAGCTGGCTGAAAGTAAACACAGAAGCGTCTTTATTGAACTTGGCTTCTTTATTAAACTTTGGAGTTTCCAGGTGCAGAATACACTACAATATTGACAGTGATTATCAAGACAATCCTGGGATTTCCTATTTGGAATATAGAACACCATAACTTGAGCTCACATCAAATGTCTTTCCTTTCCCAAGTACCTATAGCCCTACTGTGAAGGTTTTTTTGAGCCAGTTCTCTATGGAGGCAATCTTGCCTTCTTTATATTAGCAAGGCTGGAATCTATTGGTTTGGGAATTTAACACATTTGTTGTTGTAGGTAGAAACTGAATAGTGTTGTAATATCAAGAATATACTGTATTTTGGTTATCCAAGGAGTATATTTAGTTCTGTTGAATCTGGGCATGCTTTTGATCAAATCAAAAATATTTTATTATCTAAGGAGTAATCTATTTCTATTAAACCTGGGCATGCTTCTGACCAAAGGACCATGGTTACTTGTATAGAGAAGTAACAATATATATAAACTAGATTTTTGAAATTGCCTCCTCTTAATGGGATAGACGTGGTGAAATTGCTAACTTTCAATTCAGTGGTTTTTTTTTTTTTTTACTACCTAACCCTTTACTTGTACTCCTTAGGATCTCATTCAGAAAGAGGCCCCTATCACTCACCATGTCTTATTTTCTAATTTGAAAATGTCAGAGATTGAATTCTGTATGCAAAGATGCACTCTATCTTTAAGTTATGAGCTTAAATTTAAAGTATTATGGATACATCTTGACTTCTACTCTTGATTCCTTTAAAGGGCCTTGTGGATGCTTTACTCCTGGGAATGTTCAGATTCAGAAAGTTCAGATCTGATATGGCATTTTGAATTTATCTTTCCAGAAATAGTACAAATATTTCATGGCTTGGTTGTTTACTTGCAGACATTTCCTGATAAGGTGACATCATCAGAGCTAATGAGGGTGAGGTTTGCTCCCTGTTTATACTGGCAGGGCAAGCTATTGCATATTGCAGTAACAATTGAAATTAGAAACCACAAAGAACTCCACAGTTCAATCTGGAGTTGCATATATTTTCTTTTATTGGTACATATTTCACTTCTGTTACACTCTGTTACATTTCATGTCAGGATTCTGCAGCCAAAATATGCTGACAAGTTGCTGAATAGTTGTAAAGCAAATTTTTACTATTTTTCAATTACAATAAAATAAAATAAATAAAATTAGTGGGCGTTACCACCTTCTTTTATAGTTCAGGACAAAAAAAGAGCTCCATTGAATGAATTTACATAAATTGTCTTATCTCTCTCCGGTTTCTGCTAGTGGCTCTTGAGAAATTGATTGTCAAATCATAGAGTCTTCCCTGAAGACAATGCAGTTCAGCATAATGATTTTTTAAAGTTTTATTTTATCAATGGCTCTCTGCATTCAACCAACTATCAGGAAGATGCCAGCTTTTCAGTTCTGAAATATCACAAGCTCAGTTAAAATTGCTTCTTCCTGCATAGGCTCATAGGAGCTTCTTCAAATAACGTTTTTCCTCCTAGCTCTCCTCCCACCCTTATTAAAGGCAAAATAAAACTCCAATGAATTTTTCCAGTAACACCCAAGCACGTTTCCTCATTTAACATGCTCAGGATGAATCACTGGTGTAAACAGCTTAACATTTGTCCGCTAAAATTTAACAGTTTAATTATGGTTGATGCTTTCTGGTGGGAGTTTTATTTGCAAAGACACGATAAAGAGTTTACAATCGGATTATTAAAATAAATAAATAATAGCCCCGCCAACTGTATCTCACTTTCCATTTATATAGTTTTATAAAATGAGATGTCTGGTTAGCTTACCAATGTAATTATAGAAGTGATTCCCACAGATTTATCCAACTTTGTCTACCATTTGGTTTTCTTGCTGTTTCTGTTGGTGATTGCAGAGGTTATGCTGTTTAAATTCTGCAGAAATACCAAGCATTCATCTCAATGAATAAATGTGTGCATAGAGGATTCTCTTTTTGGAGCATCATGATGCAAAAGACACAGGAAAATTAAGAAGCAATGAGCAAATAAATTAAAGGTAGGAGATAAGAAAGAAGAAAAGAAAATCAAACCAAATTCAATTTATGCCAACACCCACAACTATTTCTGCCCGTACTTTTCTATCTGTGCTATAATCGCTGCTTCTATCACATCCAGACATCACTTCATGCATTGCCTTTTGCCCTTGAAACTTCCCATCTCTTTATTTTTCAGAATCTCATCAATTTTATTCAACCATGACTTTCTTAGTCTGCCATTTCCTCTTGACCCATTCTTTCTTCCTTTCTTTGCATAATTTGTTTTGCAGTTGGCTTGTCTTTCGTTCTCTCTATATTATCAAGTCATCTCAGAGTACTTCTTCATACTTCATTCTTCTTCTGTGTAACTTCATTCAGCATCTACTCTTTCTTGACGCAACCTCATCTTTTTTGTTAAACACACATCTTAAGCATCCTGTTCCAGCTGCCTTCAGCTTTCATGGTTTTTCTGATATACCCAATTCTCACTTTCTCACTTCCATATAAAAAAGTGGGTATGAACAGCAGTTTAGGGTCGGGATTTGTTTTGTTTTGTTTATTTAATTAACACTCATTCCTAACAGACACATATTACCTATTTCCTTTCTTCCACCATTTTCAAATATTTAACTGTTCTATATTAGCATTCTTGAAATACCCATGTCTGATTGGTCCAGACATACTGCACAGTGATTGGTTAACTAAACAACTGTGATTGGCTCACTATGAATCAACCACAATTGGCCGGGCTGATCGCGGGAGATTCAAAGAGCTATTATTGGCTGGCGAGCCACGAGCAATCCCTATATGAAGGGCTGCTGTGGCTCCGAGGTCTAGCACAGATCTATACATTGAATAAAGAGCTGAAAAGTCACACTGGTCTCAAGTCTCTTTTCCCACGATCAAACACTGGCGATGAGGATGAGATACTGAGACAAAGAGACCAGTCGAGCACATGGCAACCAGAGCTGAAAAACCGACGAGATGGCTGGCAGCAACTTGCCACCCACACCATTCGACCAGATGGCAGAGGACTGGGAATCATATATCAATCGGTTCCTCATGTTCCTCGAGAGCAACAACCTGAAAGATGCAAACAACCAAAGGAAGAGAGCCGTGTTCCTGACAAACTGCAGGCCCGCAGTGTTCAAGATGGCCAAGGCATTGGCCAAGCCCCAGGATGTGAAAGAGATGGCATGGACAGACCTGGACTGGCTACTGTGAAACCATTACACACCGGCCGTTCCCAACCTCATCCGGAGGCATGAGTTTTACAGAAGGGACCAGAAGGAAGGGGAAAGCATCAGAGACTTCATGATGGCTCTGAGGACATTGGAGGTGCATGCAGCTTTTCCGACATGGACGAAGCCCTGAGGGACTGTGTGGTTCTCGAATTAAGAGAACCCACACTCCAGAGCCGGCTAATGGCTCGAACAGACATCACGGTCACCGAAGCCATCGCCGAAGCCACTGCAGCTGAGGCTGCGAAGAAGTCAGCAGCCAAAATGTGGCAAATGAACATGATAGACCGGCTAATAACCACGAAAGCAAGCCCACCCCCGGAAAAAAGACCAGAGGGAAGCCAAAAAGCCACGACCATGCACCATGAGGACGTCGATTCCCACTCCGAGACCGAAGATGAGGAGGAAGAAATCCACAGACTCCAATTGGAACAAGACAGACAGGAGCAGAAGAGTCATAAGTCAGGGTTTCAGTGTGCCAGGTGCGGAGGAGGCCACCCCCGTTCAGAGTGCCGATTCCTTAGACCCCATTTGCCGGCACTGTGAAAAATGGGGGCACATTGCCAAGGTCTGCCAGAACAAGAAGAATTACAGCCCGAGGCAATGGGACAGCACCCCCCCAGAACCAGAGACAGGCACGCAGAGAGCTGGTGGAGCCGTGAAGGCAGAAGCAAGCGGCTCAGCAAAAAACATCGGAAGGAAGAAACCCACCAGACGGTCACCATTGGGCATTCAAACACAACTGATGCCCGAAAAGTGCACGTGCAGGTCAGCATCAAAGGCCAGCAGTGCAACATGGAAGTGGATTCTGGATCCTACCTCTCCATGGTATCCTGGAATACAATTAAGTGTCTGGTACCCAGTATACACAGACGGGAGTTAGAAAACCAGAGACTGATCCTAAAAGACTACCAAGGGAACCAGATCCCCATGGTCGGAATCAGACATTTTCACGTAATTTTCAAAGGACACACAGAAGTACTTCCACTGACCATCGTGGATAGAGACCGCCTAAGTCTGCTGGGGCTGGAATGGTTCGCACCATTGGGGATCGAGGTGACTGGCATCAACCACGTTGCTGAAACAGACTGGGAGGAGAACCTCATGAAGGACTTCCAGGAGGTCTTCGACGGTGAATTAGGCAAGTACCAGGGGTCCCCAATCTCATTTAATCCAAACCCAAACATTGCCCCAATCCGTCTTTTGCACTCAAACCAAAAATTGATGAGCAATTGGACAAGCTCATCACACAAGGGGTCCTGGAGCAAATAGACCATGCATGGTGGGAAACTCCAATAGTCACCCCAATAAAGCCAGATGGGTCTGTGCGGATCTGTGGTGACTACAAGGCCACCCTCAACTATGCATTGCAGCAGAGTGCATACCCTGTCCCAGTGGTACAGCACCTCCTACACTCGCTGGGGGGAGGAAAAGTATTCGCAAAGCTCGACCTGGCGCAGGCATACCAGCAGCTGCCAATTGATGCCGAGACAGTGGAGGCACAGACTATTGTGACCCACAGGGAGGCATTCCATTGCAAAAGACTCCAATTCGGAGTCAGCGTGGCCCCAGGGGTGTTCCAGAGTTTAATGGAACTATTATTACAAGGAATAAAAGGGGTGGTACCTTATTTCGATGACGTGCTAGTATTGGCGAAGAACAAAAGCCAATTGGAAAACCGTCTCAGGGAAGTCCTGCAAAAATTTAAAGAGGCAGGACTCAAAGTAAAAAAAAAAAAGTGCCAACTATGCACCGAGAAAGTAGAGTTTCTGGGGTACCTAATTGACAAAAATGGAATCCACCCCACCAAAAAGAAAATGAAAGCCATCAAAAATGCCCCTAGATCACAGAACAAAATGGAGCTGCAAGCTTTCCTCAGACTTATTAACTTTTATAATGTTTTCTTGCCACAGAAGGCAACAACAGCAGAACCCCTACATAGGCTGTTAGACAAGACAGCCACCTGGTCCTGGGGCAAGCGGGAAGAAGATTCATTCCAGAAAATAAAAGACCTGCTAACATCAGAATCAGTCCTCATGCAGTACAGCGAAACCCTACCGCTGACCGTGACCTGCGACGCTTCACCTTTTGGTGTCGGAGCCATCCTAAGCCACACTCTGCCAGACGGGAGAGAAGTGCCAATTGCATTCTTCTCCAAGACATTGTCCAGGGCAGAGAGGAATTATAGCCAGGGGACAAGGAGGCACTAGCAGCGATCACCGGCGTGAAGCAGTTCCATGAATACCTGTACAGTAGGACTTTCTCCCTTATCACTGATCATAAACCACTCCTGGGAATACTGGCAGGGAACAAGGCCACCCCAAACATATTGTCACCACGGATGACAAGGTGGTCCAAATTCCTTGCCACCTGCAGCTACCAACTAATACATCATCCAGGAAAAAGCATCTCACACGCAGACACACTGAGCTGCTCTCCCCTACCTGACCTGGAAGACGACGCAGCATCCACCATGTCCATACTGCAGATAGAGACATTACCCAACCCACCCATGACTGTGTCAGACATTGCCAAAAAAATTATTAAAGACAGGCAACTGGCGTGGGTTTTAAACTGGATGGAAAAAGGGTGGCCGGAAACTGATGGCGGCGATCAGTTTAAACCTTTCCAGAACTGTCAGACTGAACTATTTACACAAAAGGGATGCATATTATGGGGGGACAGAGTTCTGGTTCCTGGGACATTACAAACAAAACCATGCTACATGAGGGACACCCAGGCATCGTCAAAATGAAAGCCCTGGCCAGGAGTTACGTTTGGTGGCCAGGGATGAACAAAGACATTGAGACGTGGTGGCGACATGCGGGAAATGCCAGAAATCCAGACCAAACCCCCCTCCCGCGCCTACCCTCAAATGGGAGACCCCCAGGGGACCTTGGTCAAGGGTCCATATAGATTTTGCGGGACCCACAAAGGGACTTACATTTCTAATAATTGTCGACGCTTACTCCAATTGGCTGGAGGTTAGCGTCATACAATCTACCACAACGGAGGCCATCATCAAAGAGCTAACAAAACTTTTTGCCACCCATGGATTACCAGACTTGCTAGTGTCAGACAATGGGCCGCAATTCACGGCATTGTCATTCGAAAAGTTCCTCACCAAACGGGGTGTATGACACGCTTTGACAGCGCCTGCTCACCTGGTGGCGAACGGGCGGGCGGAACGAATGGTTCGATACACAAAAGACACGCTAGAAAAAATGGACACCGGGGACATACATGACAAAATAAATAAAATGCTCATGATACAACACATAACACCCAGCATATCAACAAACAAAAGCCCAGCAGAGCTACTGATGGGCAGAAAGCTATCATCACAACTAGATAGACTGCACCCAACATACAACCCCGAGAAACCACCAGCCTCGTCCAGTAAATGTCTCATATTTACTCCGGGAGATGCAGTCTACGCAAAAAATTTCTCAGGGGACCCACTCTGGGTACCAGCCAAAATAACCCAGGTCGTACCAGCTGGATACGTAACATGGAAGAAGCTGGAAATGACACATCGACCAACTGGGATCAAGAACAACCACCGACAACACGGGCAATGCACAAACACCACAAATAGACATTAATAAAAAAACCAGAGGGGGGGAGAAACCCCAGACATTAACCAAAAGGGAAGGGAAAACCATCCCAGAACACAACAACATCCCGAACATCCCCAACCAACACCAATAGGCAGAAAAATAAATCAACACTACTTACCGGCAGACAACTTCGGCAGAAGGGAACCGGCAGCAGACGACCAACACGAAGCCTCACCTGGAAGAAGCAGCCAAGCCAGCTCAACCAGCCCGGAAAGACCAGGCGGGAGCAATGGAGCCACCAACTCGACCAACCCGAGTAGACCAGGTGGGAGCGGCAGCAGTAGGCCTGACTCACCCTTTCAGGTGGTTCCATCGAGAAGGATGAGAGCAACAAAGATCCCATCCGAACCCGCCGAAGACAATGCCACAACTGATCTGCGCAGGTCAAGTAGATACGTCAAAAGCCCTGCCTACTTATGGTACTATGTTATGTAGGTTGGACTGAACCAAGAGGGGAGGGGTGTTCTATATTAGCATTCTTGAAATACCCTTGTCTGATTGGTACAGACATACTGCACAGTGATTGGTTTACTAAACAACTGTTATTGGCTCACTATGAATCAACCACGATTGGCCGGGACGATCGCAGGAGATTCAAAGAGCCATCATAGGCTGGTGAGCCACAAGCGATCCCTATATGAAGGGTTGCTGTGGCTCCGAGGACTAGCACAGATCTATACATTGAATAAAAAGCTGAAAAGTCACACTGGTCTCGAGTCTCTTTTCCCGCGATCAAACATATCCATTCATACCTTTTTTTAAAAAGAGGGAAATTATACATCCTTATCTTACTTCCTCCTTATTATTGAGTCTTTCCATATAAGCATATGACATTCCATTTATCCTCAGATTTGTCATTCTTGGCACATTTGGCAACCAACGTTCAATTCTGTATTTGTGCAAAATGTTCATAGTTTAAAAATAGACACTTTATCATGCACTTCTTTCATATGCATATAATTATCAATTACCTGTTTAAATGAGAAACCCCCTATGAACTGGAACATCAGCACTGCTTTCAAAACTAAAATGGAGGACAAGGAAAAGTTTGTGTAGGAAGAAAGAAAGGGCTAAAGGTGATGGGTTAAAAAACTCTTAGAACTACCACCAGGTGTGGTTTTAGCCATATTGGATGACAATATTGGTAGCTGTCATGCTAGCACCTCAGGAATTCTAAAGGGAGGAATGGGAACCTGTATGCGATGAAGAAGTCTCTTGAGAATGGGCAGAATGTTTTCTCAGTCCTCAGATGGACCGTTTTCATTTTGCAATGGGGATCTCAAATTATTCTCATGTGAAACCATCAAATATCTTTAGAGAGCACTTTATCTTAATTTTTTTTTGCCATTGTTCTATTTCTTGTTCTTGTTTTTAACAGATAATAAGTACAAATGCTTTGCATCTTTCCTATTTTCCCTCCCAACTTTTAAAATCATTCCTCATCAGGCTGAATTTCCAGAATCTTTATCATCCTGGTAGCTCTTTTCTAAATCTGTTCCAGCTTGTCTATGACCTCTTTAAAATATAGTGCACAGACCTGAATGCCATAGTATTCTTTGTGCTGTCTAATCAGGAAAGTATAAAGGGATAATTATCTCCTCTGCCAGAAATGCAGTTTTTCTCTTAATGCATCCCAAGATTGTACCGACTTTTTCGTTGCTGTATCATATTGCTTGCTCATGTTCAGCTGGTGAGTCAACTGATACTGCTAGATCCTTCTAACACATAGAACCATCGAGCAACAACTTCCCAAACTTGTACCTATGAATATGTCTTTCTCCATTCAGTTGCAGGACCTTTTTTCTTGTCACAGTTGAAGATTATTCTGTTGGATTTGGCCCAATGATCAAAGCTCTTGAGGTTTCTGATTAAAAAAAAAAGTTTATGATTGAAACCAATTTGTGAGAGCTGTCATAAAATGCTGCAAGACAAAAGCTTTCCTAATTTTGCAAAATGACTGACACAGTCCTTCTCCGAGATCTCCAAAAAGTGTTCAGAATCAAGATTAATATCCTTGTCTTAGAGTTTACAGACATGAATTCATATTCAGAAGGCAAACTGGAGATTCTTAGTTCTTTCCCCACTTTGGCAGGAGGCACATTTTCAAACAAAATACTGAGCTGTGGCCATCCACCATTTTTCTTTTGTAACAGCTCCTCTGATATCTATATGGTGCCCAAAGACTTCCATGTAAATAAAACTATTAAGACACGGATGACCACTTTTTCCGTAGAAAATGTGCTTGAAAAAGACTCTGGAGAATGACTTATTGAATAAATTCCTCTGTACTGTGAAACTGGGAAATTTATTATATAGATATAAACATACAGGACAAGAAATGTACCTATGAGTATCTCCTTGCAAAAATTACCAAAGTTTTCTCACATTATCATAACTTTGAATTTTTATTGCATACCTATGCGAGGAAACATTTTCTTGCTAATTTTCTCCTTCACCTAAAGGTCTTACAGGCCCAGAAGCACTGTAAGAAAAAAAAAAATCTGGCAACACTACCGAAATAACAAATGGTGCTTGATATCATTCAAATTAATACAGTCTTGAGGACAGAAGATAGTACATCAGGACCCTGGAGGCCCATTAGACAACCTGTGGCTTTCACTAAGATATTGATAACTTTCCCTTGAGATGTCTTTACATAGAAAATGGCTTGCATGAGGAGTCCCAAGGTGTATAAATATAAGATGAAAAATAGCTGTAATTTACTAGTTCCATTTTCAGACCTCAAGAGTATTGAGAGTCGTAGATCATAGAGGCAGAAGCACCAAATACAACAGATATCAATAGCTTGGAGACTTACTTCCTTCCTTCCTTCCTTCCTTCCTTCCTTCCTTCCTTCCTTCCTTCCCTCCCTCCCTCCCTCCCTCCCTCCAGAAACTGTAGTAATAATGGTGATAGAGAGAGATATTGACCTCTTTCATTGCAAATCCAGCAGAGAAAGAATAGCTGGAGCAACACTAAAATACATGCATTTATTTAATACTTTGTACTTTAGTACTTTGCAAATTAGCCCAGGCCCGAACATTTCAAGCTAAAATTAAAAGAATGGTTGAATTATACTCAGATCATGAGGGTATTATGCTAAGGGAACAGCATCATCAAAATACAAAAACTAAGATTCATTTATTTGTAGCAGTTTCTATTTTTCCTCTTCAAGTAATAGTATGTGCAGTACCAAGAAGCAAAATTATCTAACACAAAAAGAAAATGACATAGCAAGTTCATTACCATCCCTTCCTGGTATTCAGTTTGTTAACACTTTTTTCCCCTTTATCCATTTTTTGAAGAACTCTCCATTTCAATTCTGCTAAATGAAGAGAGAAAAGAGGATATTTGTAATTCAAAAAAGACCGAGCAAGGAACCAAAATTTAGCTTAACATACTGGAATACCTTCTATTACCCTTTTAAAAATTGAATTACTTTCAATTAATGAAAAAGGATTAATGAAAAAGCAGAAGAAGCATCATTTGATAGTCAATATGTTCCTTTACAATGTGCCAGGCACATTCAAAGGGTGTTCATCCCAAATTGGGATAATCATGACCTGGATGACTGAAAATCTCTAAAGACCTTTAGCCATAGAATGTGGGATGAACACTCTTCGAATGGTGTGAGAGTAGAAATGGATTTCCAGAAGAAAAGAATGGCAGACTACAGGAAGCAAGACCACTCCTCAGGTGACCCTGAGGACACAGATAAACCTCCAAGTGCTTAAATGAACCTCTAAAAGGATGCCAATGACCAGCTGTTTGCAAGGAATATAAATTATTCCATTCCCCACTATCCTGTCAAAGCTGAAGAAGCTTCTTGGATGAGAAGTGAAACATCTTCAAAGAAAAACCTGAAAAAGCACCTTTGGGACAACTATGACCTGGGGATGACTGAGAATCACTATAGACATTTAGTGGTATTGCATATATTTACTCTGGAGATGAAGTAACTGGAAGACAGAATGCTGTCTTTAAGCATTTGAAGACTATGTCAGAATCAGAATAGAGCTAGAAGGGACCTTGGAGGTCTTCTAGTCCAGCCCCCTGCTCAAGCAGGAAATTCTATACCATTACAGATATAATGTTGTAGATGTCAAGGCAGAATTGCTTTGAAAGTTAGGATGGAAACAATTATTTTAAATGATAGAAAAGTAGTCTTCAGTGAGATATCAAGAAAAGTTTTCTAGTAATAATAACTAATCAACAGTGGAACAAACTGACTTTGGGGATGATGGACATGCCTTTACTTGAAGGTGTCCATCGGTTGAATAACCTGTAGTGATGGATTCCTGCACTATGCAGGTAGAGCTGGATTAGATGACTTGAAAAGTTCTTTTCAATCCTTTTATTTATGAAGGCATTATTTATTCCTTGAATCAGCACTGACATTTGAATATGAGGCTTTGTAGAAATAAACTATTTTGAGTGTTGGCAGCACTATATACATTCAGTCTTCTTGAAAAACAGGTTGTGTCTGCCACGTTGCAGTTTCAGAATTAGTCTCTAGAAAGAACAAGCACAGCTAAGTGGGGAGTCAGGGAGCTGTTGAGAGGAATGGAGGCAGTTTGTTTACCAAAAGAAAATGAATATATTTGGTTTCCAATTTGCCTGAAAAGAAGAGAGAGAATAAAAATGGTAGTACTGACAGCATATAATCGTCACATTATTTTTCAATATTTCAAGCACTTCAAAATCTTGGTTTGGAATGTTGCTGCTGAGAAAGAAAAACTTTCCAAGGCTACCGGATTTCAACTGTAAGGTCCACACAGCCACTAGATGGCAGCGAAGAGGTAACATTTAAGAAAAAAAATCAACTTCTCTGCTGCCATCTTATAGGGATAGATTTTTTTTACATGTCACATCTTGTTTAATGCGATCTTGAAATCATACTGCCAGAAGTTCTTTTACATATACCCAAGCCACTTAAGATGTGAAAAAAATTAAAAATCTGTGGACGAGTGTACAATGCCAGGATGGGAGCAGTTATCCAGACAAAAACCTTTTATGTGTCTACCTGAGAATGCTTTGAGTTCATGTGAGGAGAATTTCCATGCAGAAAGAACCTCCATGAACTGTTGTAGAATTGAATCTTAAAAGAAAGGGTGATTTTCTTGTTGTTAAACAAAGCCCCATATGTGATACCTCTATTTTCAGAAGAATACCTCTGCAGTGGATGTGGCATCTCATCTAAAGACATGAACTGAGCACAACAAGAAGGATACTTACACCCCTCCCCCAATTTCAGAACACATAAGTCACTGCTCGAACAGATCTCTTGGGTGACTACTGTCTTGTGTTGGTCTCTTAATGACCTGAGATAGGCCTATGGTTCTCATGATGGCCATGTTCTCCTGAAAGATCCCAGGCTCCATTCCAAGACATGTCAGATTGAAACCCCTCAAGGTCATAAATCTCAAGAACACTATTGGCAAAGCAGAGATGGAGTCAAGGAGCTCAAGTGGCATTTTTGGTGGACTTCCTCTAGAGCCCAACTTAATGAAGAGGGTCTCACATCTGGTTATCTATGATGTAGTGCCCTTAAAATCTATGACTCCCAGGTGACAATTGCCACACCTCCACTCCTGTCCTGGCAGATGCAATATCTCAGCAGATACCATTACTGAAACCCTGGTGGGCATAGCTAGGAAAGGGCTAGCCCCATCCTTTGGGTCCAGCCAGGTCTTAATAAAGCATGCCAGGTGAGCCCTCTTATCAATTAAATCACAGATGGGGAGGCCTTATTACAGACTGACATGGAATTTAGAAGCAGCAGCATAACAATGAGAAGTGATGTTATTTTACATTTTTGCAAATATCTTCAATAACTGGCAAATAATTTTGATTTTGTAAACCCCTAAGAGTGTATTGGGGATCTCCAGGGGTTCTCAGATCACATTTTAGGGAACACTGCTCTTGATTACTGTGAAAAGATATATCTAAACCAGGGGTGAGATTCTACTCGTTCAGACTGGTTTGGCCGAACTCCTTGCTCCGAAAATCAGCTGGCAGCGAACCAGTTCACTGCGACTATCATGTGGGCCTGCCTCCCTACCCCTGTGCTTTACCTACCTATATCATCTCAGCTAATTAATGCTGCACAGTGGATTGCCGCTGTATTACTTGAGTGCTGCACACATACATATGCATACAGTAAATCGCATGATCACCGAACCAGTTGTTAAATCTGAAGAATCCCACCCCGATCTAAACTCAGAGTCATAACAAGATGCCATGGATTCATTCCCAAGCAATCCTGTTGTTGTTGTTGTTTTAAATCTAAGATGAGACTTAACTATCAGTTAAAGCACCTCAGCTTCAAGGTTTCTTGGGTAAGTCATAGCTATTAACATAGATTTGGCTCAGTTTATCAGTAAAGTGGAAATATGGTCTGAAGCAGCTATAGAATACCATGGGTTTTAAGAACAAAGAGCTTGTCCTGAGTAGAGGACCCGAGATAGGGAGGAGAGGATAGTATTTCGATACCAATAGGTCCGCACTAAGAAAAATCATAATAACAACCTGAGACAATGGAAATTTTTTTGTCGGAAGAGATTATCTGAAGCAACTTCTAACAGAGTTGCCTTTGCTGTTCATAAAGAACATTGTCTGTTTGTCTTTGTGTCCCCATTTTTCCTATTTGTCCAAGCACAAACATTTATTTTAAATATTAACATCAAAGAAAACCAGCAGCACTAAAGGCATATACTGTATACTAATACAAATTGATGACACACAATGTGCTGAATTTAGTAGATCATTAGTTCTTTTTAGCTTTTAAACTATTCGGATTTGTATGTATAACTTTTGTTTTTATGAAATATAGATTTAGCACAGCTTGCTAAGCAGAGCTGGTTCCAAAATAATGTTATTGTTATGAACTAATAAAGGCATTTAATAAAGTTCTAAGAACCTTAAGAAAAAGCAGGGTTCTAATCCTGCACTTCTGATTGGCTGATAATAGCAATATCGGATTGGTCCTTTATGGGAAATCTGATTGGCTGTTACGGGCCAACTCTCATTGGTTCAAGGGTTTAACACTTCTATGTTTCTCATTGGCTAATAGGTAAAAGGGCTATAAAGGGGCTGCTGTCAGCAGCCTACCCTATAAAAGGGTTTTGCTCTGTTCAGTATGTTCAATAAAGAGTTGAAGTTCACTGTTCATTGCCTCATCTCCGCTCCTTGTGCCCATGCGCAGAACTTAACACTGGCGACGAGGATGGGATGCGGAGACATCTGAGCTGATTGAACACTTACAGAGCACCAAACAGAGCACGTGGCTGAAGGCGCATCGACAATGGAAACCATGTCCGGCGGCGCCATACCACACGCTCCATTTGACCCGGCACAAGAAGACTGGGACTCGTACATAGACCGGTTCTAGATGTTTCTGGAGACCAACAACTTGAAGAATGCCACTACGGGGAAAAAGCGAGCAGTGTTCCTGACCCATTGTGGGCCTGCCATCTTTAAGATGGCCAAGGCACTAGCGAAACCAGCTGAGGTGAAATCCATGGACTGGGACGTCCTCACGCCCCTTCTACGGGCCCACTATGCACCCGCCGTACCAATGCTTGTCCGAAGACATGAGTTTTACCAGAGGGACCAACAGAAAGGAGAGAGCGTTGCAGATTTCATCGCGGATCTCCGGAACCTGGGAGGCCTCTGTTGGTTCGCAGACCTCAAAGAAGTTCTGAGAGACCGAATAGTTCTGGGATTAGATGACCAGACAGCACAGAGCAAGATCATGGCCAAAGGGGACATCGATCTTGCTGATGTCATCAAAGACGCTACTGCAGCAGAAGCAACCAGGAAGTCGGCTGCCCGAATGCGCCGCACCAACGCACCGCTCTGTCAACTCGCCAGCGATACCTCACCTCGCCTAGAGAGGCACACAACAACGACCCACCACGAGGACCTCGACCCACCATGAGGACCTCGCCATCAGAAAGTGATGAAGAGGAGGTCAACCGGCTCCAGTTTGAACATGACCAACGCAACCAGCAGAATCGAAGACTACCGCACCAATGTGCGGGTTGTGGGGCAAACCACCCGCGATCAGACTGCAAATTCCTTGACATGCTGTGCCATTCCTGTGGGAAAAGAGGCCACATCGGGAAGGTCTGTAGAAGCAAGCAAGGATCCAGCCCGATTCAAAGGGGAAACAATTACCGTCAGACCACAGGGAATCATCCTGTGAGTCGGGAACATTTGAACCACCAATGGAACAACCACTCCGACAGAAATAAAACACTGGCCACTTCAACAAGACGGGAAGAGGCACACCAAACCATTACAACCGGTCACGCTTCATTGTTAGATGCAAAGAAGATCTGAGTGAAGGTCGCCATCGAAAACCAGCCTTGCGTGATGGAAGTCGACTCAGGATCGTCCCTCTCAATGGTTTCCTGGAAGACCCTTAAACAATTAATCCCTGCCATCCGGCGTCAAGACCTCAGAGCCCGAAGATTATAAAGATTATCAGGGGAACCGAATTCCGGTCGTTGGATCCAGCCAAGTCCAAGTATCATTCAAAAATCGTACTGCGTCATTACCACTGACCGTCGTCGACTGCGACCGGCCTAGTTTGTTAGGCCTTCAATGGTTCGCCCCACTCGGGATCGAGGTAGCCAGCATTCACCAAACCAGAAGCGACGACTGGTAGGAGGCCCATGTCCAGGAATTCCAGGATGTTTTCACAGACAAACTAGGCGAGTACAAGGGGACCCCGATATCATTTAACCTTAACCCTGAAGTAGCCCCCATCCGCCTTAAGCCTCATCAGGTACCTTTTGCCCTTAAACCAAAGATCGACAAGCAGCTCGATAAATTAATAGCCCAGGGTGTTTTAGAACCAACAGACCACACCCGTTGGGAAACCCCAATCGTAACACCCATCAAACCGGATGGATCATTAAGGATTTGTGGGGACTACTGGGCCACCCTTAATCACGCCCTTCAACAGAACGCTTACCCGGTGCCGGTAGTGCAACACCTTCTCCATTCCTGGGGGGCGGAAAAGTCTTCACTAAATTGGATTTAGCACAGGCGTACCAACAACTGCCTGTTGATAAAAAAACTGCGGAGGCACAGACGATCGTTATGCACCGAACCAACTCCAATTCAGAATGAGCGTAGCCCCAGGGATTTTTCAAAGTCTGATGGAGAGACTCTTGCAAGGGATCAAGGGGGTCGT
>BHEV01013337.1:0-12421 GCA_004319985.1 Emydocephalus ijimae
CCGAATTGGAGCCGGGTACATTTAAAGGCACCTCGGTGGGTCACTGTCGTTTGTGCCTGTGCCGTCTTCTCATCAACAGGTGGTTGCTGATATGCCTGATCTAAGTCTAATTTAGCGAAGACTTTTCCGCCCCCAAGGGAATGCAGGAGGTGCTGCACCACCGGCACCGGATAAGCATTTTGCTGTAGGGCGTGGTTCAGGGTGGCCCGGTAGTCCCCACAAATTCGAATGGACCCATCCGGCTTAATTACTTAGTTACTATTGGGGTCTCCCAGGGAGAATGATCGGTAGGTTCTAGTACCCCCTGAGCTATTAGTTTATCGAGCTGTTCATCGATTTTTGGCTTTAAAGCAAACGGAACTTGATGGGGCTTTAGGCGGATGGGAGCTATCTTTGGGTCAAGGCTGAACGATATTGGGGTCCCCTTGTACTCGCCTAATTTTTCAATCCCGGAATTCATGGACGAGGTCCTCCTCCCAGTCGCTTCCGCTGACCCGGTTTATGCCAGCCACTTCAATGCCAAGTGGCGTGAACCATTGGAGGCCTAGCAGGCTAGACTGATGTTTGTCGATCACTGTTAGCGGTAAGTACGCTGTGCGATTCTTGAATGATACCCTGACTTGAATGGATCCGACGACAGGGATTCTACTTCCTTGATAGTCCTTGAGAATAAGTGAGAACGAAGGTCCTGGCGCTGGATAGTGGGAATGAGTTGCTTGAAGGTCTTCCAGGACACCATCGAGAGAGATGATCCCGAGCCGACTTCCATTTGGCAGGGCCGGTTCTCGATGACCACAGGAATTCGAATTTTCTTGGTGTCTAAGACAGAGGCGTGACCGATNACTGATGTTTGTCGATCACTGTTAGCGGTAAGTACGCTGTGCGATTCTTGAATGATACCCTGACTTGAATGGATCCGACGACAGGGATTCTATTTCCTTGANTAGGAGTGGTTTACTGGTTCTCGCCTTACAGGATGGTTTCCTGTCGATTGGCAGTAGTTAGCCCCCTTTGAGGCTCGGCCGGTTCCTTGTGAACTTCGGCACACCCATCCGATGTGGCCTTTCTTACCACACTCATGGCAGAGTGTGTCGCGGAATTTGCATTCGGACCTGGAATGGTTGGCCCCGCAGCCAGTGCAGGGGCGTAGGGACTTCGGATAGTGGTCCCGATCGGACCGCAGTCGACGGACCTCTTCTTCGTCGCTGTCTGACAACGAAGAGAGGTCCTCGTGGTGAGCCATCAGAAGCTGCCCTTCTGAGTTGGGTGGAATGTCGCCTGTCGGTTGTTGTGCTGGAGTGCGGTTTCAGCACAGTTGGGCAGTGGACTTCTTTGTGGTTTCCGCCACAGCAGCATCCGCGATGTCGCCTTTTGCCATCAGCTTGCTTTGCACACCTGGTGCATCTAATCCCAGGACTATTCTATCTCTTAAGGCCTCTTCCAGGTCGGCAAACCCGCAAAGGCCTCCCAGGTTTCGGAGGTCTGCAACGAAGTCGGCGACTCTTTCTCCTTTTTGCTGGTTCCTTTGGTAGAACTCGTGCTGTCTTACGAGCGTGGGCACAGTCGGTGCGTAATGAGCTCTAAGTATGGGTACGAGGACGTCCCAGTCCAATGGCCTTTACTTCAGCTGGTTTGGCTAGTGCTTTAGCCATCTTAAATACAGTTGGTCCGCAATGCGTTAGGAAGACCACCCGTTTCTTCCCGGTTGAGGCATCCTTCAAATTGTTAGTTTCCAAAAACATTTGGAAACGATCTATGTAGGACTCCCAGTCCTCATGCGCTGGATCGAACGGAGCGAGTGGTATGACGCCGCTGGACATGGTTCCGACGTTGTGCATTGTCAGTCACGTGCTCGGCTTCTTCTTCTTCTTCTTCTTCTTCTTCTTCTTCTTCTTCTTCTTCTTCTTCTTCTTCTTCTTCTTCTTCTTCTTCTTCTTCTTCTTCTTCTTCTTCTTCTGTCAGCTCTGTCGTCTCCACATCCCACACTCGTCACCAGTGTCAAGTTTGAGGCATGGGCGATAATGAATCTGCATTCATTCATGAGCCAGTTAACGGTGAACTTCACCTCTTTTATTTACATAGTGACAGCTCTGAAAAACAGGGCAGCTACGACCCTCTTATATAGATAACCCAATAACTATTTAACCAATAAGAACTCAGGAGCACTTGCTCCATTGAACCAATACGAAAGCTTTGTTAATGGCCAATCAGATTCCCCTGAACAGGCCAATCCGATCCTGCCATTGGACAGCCAATCAGAAGTGCAGGGCCAGAACCCTGCACTTGACTCCAAGCTCCAAATAACTTTTTTACATTCTATGCATTCATAACAGTTGTCTCTCCTGCTTAGCAAAATCTCCGAAACACAGGTATACAACCTGCAATCTAAGGGATACATGTTACCATGTCAAGCTTCCATTTAGCCCCCAGCACAATGTTTCAATACTTATAAATTCAAATTAAATGTAGTTCTTTTAATATTGGATAAAATGTGATCGAGAAGAGTACCAAAAAAAAAAAAAAATTAAGAGCAGAGGCTGCAATACCCAGCTTCAAAAAAATTAGCAACAGGTTCTCTATCCAGTTGCTGGGTAGGCATGGCCATGGTGAGCATGGCCTAGTCAGCCTCCTGAACCATGGCAGGGGGGACTTTTTGCACTCCTCAGGCTCCAGAGGCTTTCCTCGAGCCTCCAGGTGGGTGAAAACGGCTTCCTAGGGCTCTGGAGACTCTCTGGAAGCTGGAAATGGACCCATTTCCAGCCTTCCTGAACTTCTGGAATGCCTGTTTTTTGGCCTCCCCAAGCCTCCACGTACACCCTGAACTTACCTGCATCCAAAATGGGCTGTGTGGGGACTCCTGGGATGGGTAGGGCAGAGTGGGAGGGACCAGCTAGGAGTGGGATTTTGGGAGTTTCTGAACTGTGCAGAATCTTAGCTACAGGATCTGCCAAACTCTTGCAAACTCCCAGCAGCCCACCCCTGGATAAGGGCCTACAAAAAGAAAAGAAAAAGAAAAGCCTGGATGTACAAGTTTTAGAATTTAAAAAAAGTTCATTTTTATATAATTTCCAGGAGATCAGGAACAGGCAGACAAAATAACAGGAACACAAACCACAACCAAGATAATGACTAGATAAAAGAAATGTGAGTCTAACCAGAAGTGTAACCAGAGTAAGTGTCTTAAACTGTGTCTTAAACTTAAACTCCAACTCCTCATGAAGATAAAGTGAAGGCCTTCCAAGATTCTGTAGCTTTCATCTTATAATAAATTATTATTATTATTATTATTATTATTATTATTATTATTATTATTATTATTATTATTATTAACAGTATACACAGCAAACGAGATAACCATGCTGGGTTTCATATCACAAATCACTTGTCAAACACTTCCCAAGTGTTTACAACTGCGTGATATATCGGCGGATTATGCAAGCAGATCCCAGTAAGGTGGCCTTCTGCAGTTGACCAATGGTGATCTTGTCCGTGCCAATTGTTTTTAAGTGCTTGCCTAGGTCTTTAGGCACAGCACCCAGTGTGCCAATTACCACTAGAACCACCTGCACTGGTTTATGTCAGAGTTTCTGCAGTTTGATTCTCAAGTCCTGATATCTGGTGACTTCTTCAAGTTGTTTCAAGTTGTTTCTCGTCGATTCTGCTGTCACCAGGTATGGCAATGTTGACAATCTACACTTTTTTCTTCTCCACAATCATGATATCCAGGGTATTGTGTTCCAAAACTTTGTCAGTCTGTATTTGGAAGTCCCACAGTAGTTTTGCATGCTCATTTTTGACCACTTTTTCATGCTTATGATTCCCCCAATTCTTTGCTACAGGCAGATGGTAGTTGTGACACAAGTTCCAGTGGACCATCTGAGTGACTGTATTGTGACATTGTTTGTAGTCAATCTGAGCTATTGTCTTGCAACAGCTCAGTTTGTGATCAATGGTTTCATCCGCTTCTTTGCAGAGTCTGCATTTGGGGTCCTCAGCAGATTTTTCTATTCTGGCTTTGATTCCATTCATTCTGATGGCTTGTTCTTGGGCTGCAAGAATCAGGCCTTCTGTTTCTTTCTTCAGTGTTCCGTTGGTCAGCTATAACCAGGTCTTTTCCTTACCTACTTTTCCTTGGATCTTTTCAAGGAAATGTCCATGCAGTGCTTTGTTACACCAGCTGTCAGCCTGAGTTTGCATCACTGTTTTTCTGTATTGATTCTTGGTTTGCTGCACTTTAAGCAGCTTCCTCTTGTTGACTTCCATCAAAGCTGGTTCGACACTGTCTTTCACATAATCTGCCAGAGCATGCTTCTCTTCTTCGACTGTCTGCTTCACTTGCAAAAGTCCTCTGTCCCCTGATTTTCTGGGAAAATATAGCCTGTCAATGTCACTATGTAGGTGCAGTGCATAGTGTATGGTCATCAGTTTTCTTGTTTTCCTATACAATCTGTCCAGCTCTGACTGTGTCCAGTTTATGATCCCAGCAGTATATCTGATGATGGGTATGGCCCAGGTATTTATATCCTTGATGGCATTACTGCCATTCAGTTTGCTTTTTAGAAGTGTTCTGACCCTTTGGGTGTATTATTTGCTGACCACATTTTTCACTTGCCCATGCTAGATATTATCCAGCTGCAGAATGCTGCAGTATTTGTAGGCTTCGGGTTGGTGGCACTTGATAGTTTGTCCATTGGGCACTTCAATTCCATCACTTTCTATGATCTTCCCTTTCTTCAGTGCCACTGTAGCACATTTGTCCAGCCCAAACTCCATGCTGCTGTCAGTGCTGAAAATTTGAACTGTATTGGTCAGTGATTGGATTTCAATTTCTGATTTTCCGTATAACTTCAGATCATCCATGTACAGCAGGTGAGAGATTTTCTATGAATTTTTAGCAGGTTAGTTTTCTGTAAAATTGTTGACAGGGAGGTCATGGCGATGATGAACAGCAAAGGTGACAAAGAATCACCCTGGAAAATCCCTCTTTTGATGTTGACCAGTCCGTAGCTTTCAATTCCAATAAACAGTTCTGTTTTCCAGTGCTTCATCACATTTGCAATGAAAGTACCAATGCACTTGCATATTCCAATGACATCCAGGCACTTAATGATCCAGCTGTGCGGTAGTGAATCAAATGCTTTCTTGTAGTCAATCCAAGTTGTATGCAGATTTGTTTTTCAGCTTTTGCAGTTCTCTAAAATCATTTTGTTGATCAGGAGCTGATCTTTTGTGCCTCTGCTTCCTCGTTTGTTTCCTTTCTGCTGTACTGGCAGGGTATTATTTGCTTCTAGGTAGCTCGGGATCCTGTCAGCTGTGATGCCAGTCAGCAGCTTGAACATGATTGGCAGACACGTTATTGGCCTGTAATTTGCAGGTGTTGGCCCTTTTGCTGGATCCTTCTGGTGTTTCCTGTCTGCAGCATCTCAATGAATTGTTTGGCCATTTTTCTGTGCAGGCTAGTCAGGTATTTGAGCCAAAAGCCATGAAGTTGATTGCCAGGCAATGTCCAGTTCTTGACTTTTTGCGCCCTGTTGCTGTCATTTCAGTAGTTATTTCCAGTTGGTCCATTTTGTTCTTGGAGAATTTCATCTCAAGGTCTCTGATCCACCCAGCATTTTTGTTGTAACATTTCTCAGTCTCCCATAGGTCTTTCCAAAACTGAGTAGTTGCTGTTTTTTCAGGTTTTTCAATTTTTGTATCCCCCATCTGATTCAGATTCTGATAGAATAGGCTATCTTTCAATTTTTCTTGCTGTTGCTGTTATCTGCTGCTTCAAAATTTCCAATGCTTCATCAATTTTTCTTGTTCTGAGCCCATATTTTTTTATCAGGTGTTTCTTGATTTTGCTGTTCTTCAGCTTTTTCTCCTGCAAATGCTTCAAGTTGCTTGCATCTAATAAATGGACATTGGAGGGAGCTATATACTATAGTTAGATAAACATATACATTTGTCCCATCCATATGTCCCTTAACTCATTCCACAAGATGCCACTAAATCCAAAAATATATATCCATGTTCTAAAAGGATTATTAACCAGTTTATAGCACCTAATGTCCAGTACAAATATTATAGAAGCTGCAGATTAGAAAGAGAAACACAAATAGGAAAGAGGCATTTAATTCCCTTCTGGGATTTTTTCCTAAATGAAATAGACATACATACACATACACACACACACACATTAACTATTTTTTTTTTATATTAAAAAGATGAGGATACATATCTCATTTTCTGCACAAGTAACAAGTCTGTTAAGAGACAATTCATCCAGATTATTCTGGAATTTAAAATGATTTTTCCATAACTAATTTCTTTGACAAATTTTGATCTTGTGAAACATTTTGGAAAGGTGATTACCCAAATTAGATTGTAATAACTGAAATAGCATGAATATCCATTTAATGGTGATTTCATCTTATGTAAAATTCCGAGAGTATCTTAGATATAACTAGAATAAGATCCCATTTTTTGTCATGAATTGTGTAGTTCTTCCTTTACCTAGTTTTCATTTGTTGATCACTACTGAATGCAAAGATATGTGCTGAGCACAGTGTTAGAGAAAGAAAAGCAATACATAATATTTTTGTTGCTACTACTGCTGTTATTTATGAGTGGTTTTGAAATGTGTATTATCCTGTCCTGCTCATTGCTGGATCACCATGGCTGTGCAAAATATTTTTCAGATATTCAATTTGAAGATGATTCAATTAAATCTCCAAATTGAATAGACCTTTCAAATATAATTGTGAATTGAATTAGATGCCTCTGAATTAATTAAGACAATTTGGATGCTTCTGCACATGCACCAAACTGCCATTTTCCAAACTGATTTTATTATTCACTTTGTTTATTTAATGTAATATATTGATGGCCACCAAAGTCTCTCAGCAGTTTATATTTAAAATCTAAAAATTGAAAACTTTTAAGTAATAATTAAAACAAGTAAAGGAATAACATTAATGATTAAACTAATCAGTAGTAAAAATATGCAAAAAATATGTTTTGAGCATCCTTTACAAGGATAGCCCCACAAATTCTGAATTGTTACCAGACTAGCTAATAGCAACTGCATTAATGTACAAAAAATAAAATATAGGGGAAAATCGATTAATGGAATTTAAACATGAAAAAAATGTGGACATATAAAGAAGCTGGACAATTTCCCAGCACTAAGTCTGAACTAAGGTACCAGAAATAAGAATTGCCATGCAATGGGTCACAGGGAAGTAATCTGTCAAGACAGCAACCAAACTACAAGGCAGCAAGTTACATTTCATTCAGCAACCTAATAGGTCAATGAAAGAACAGATGAGGTAACACATGATAGCACACTGACAGAATGTGATTGACAAAGAACAAATGGTACAATAGAACCCCCAATTTGTGCATACAACAATCCAAGTATCTATATTGTTTGATATGGCCAGGTCCTTGTAATAGGAAATGTCATCTTTGGGATCTAGGAATCATGTGCTGTTGTTTTTTTTGTCTCAGTGTTTGCCCTCTGGAACAGCAGAGATCTGGATGGCCCCAAATCTTCTAACCTTTAGACTGGATGTTCTCCCAAGCACTTGGAATGGGAGGTTAAACCAATCCTATTGGTAGATTTGCTTGTTTGATTTTAGGCACAAAAATGTGCTGTTGTTGCCTTAAGGTTCTGTTTTCTGTAGCGTGTTGGTTTTAATCTTCTCTGTGCTGTTTAGAGTAGCTGCTGTGAGATAAACAGCAATATAAATGGCTAAAATAAATAAATTTATGGATCATTCCTGTTTGCCCCAACCCTCAATTGGCCTCAGTGTAACAATCAAAAGTGTGTATGTCTGCTCATGCAAACCATAAGCTATTTTAATATTTCTACAGGTTAACAGAGACTCAGATACAGATAATCAGAGTTGGAGGGGACCTTATAGGTCATCTAGTCCAACCCTACACCATTTCTGTCAAATGGCAGTCCAATTTCTTCTTCAAAGTCTCAAGTGTAGTGCTCACACAACTTCTGAGGGCAAACTGTTCCATTGGTTGATTGTTTTCACTGTCAGAAAGTTTCTCCTTATTTCCAGGTTAAATCTCACCTTGTTCAGTTTCCATTCCTTGTCTGGCCTACAGATACTTTAGAAAATAGCTTGACCCCTTCCTCTCTGTGGCAGCCCCTCAAATATTGGAAGAATGCTATCATGTCTCCCTGGTCCTTCTCTTCACTAAACTAGCCAAGCCCAGTTCCTGTAACTGTTCTTCATATGTTTTAGTCTCCAGTCCCCTAATCATCCTGGTCGCTCTTCTCTAAACTTTTTCTAGAGTCTCAATATCTTCTTTTATAATGTGATAACCATGTGGTCTTACAAAGGCTTTATAGAGTGGTATTAGTACCTCACTTGATCTTGATTGTATCCCTCTGTTAATGCAATTTAGGATTGCATTAGCTTTTTTGGCTGCTGCTGCTCACTACTGGTTCATATTTATCCCGCTCACAGTTACTGCTATTGAGTCTGGGTTCATCCAGTCTATATGGGTACTTTTGGTTTTTCTTGCCTAAGTGTAGACTTTATTTTTCTCTACATTGAATTATATTTTTTTAGATACAGCCCAGTGTTCTAGTCTGTCAAGATCCATCCATTCTTGGATGTTAGATATTCCTGCCAGCTTAGTATCATTTGCAAATTTGGTAAGTTCCCCTTCTATTCCCTCATCTAAGTCATTAATGAAGATATTGAAGAGTACTGGACCTAAGATGGAACCTTGTGGCACCCCACTGCTTATTTCCCTCTATGTAGTCTTAGACCCATTAAGGACTACTCATTGAATATGATTTGTCAGCCAGTTGCAAGTCCATCTAGTGGTAGTGCTATCTATTCCACTTTTTTCTAGCTTACTAAGAAGTAGGTTGTGGTCTACTTTGTCAAATGCCTTGCTGAAATGTAAATATATTGTGTCCACAGTATTTTGCTGGTCTACTAATTTAGTCACTATGTTGATGAATGAAATAAGATTGGTTTGGCATGATCTGTTTTTAACAGATCCGTGCTGACTGCTAGTTATTACTTTACTTGTTTCTCGATGTTGGCAGATCTGTTTTTTCATTATCTTTTCCAGTATCTTCCCGGTTATTGAAGTTAGGCTGATTGATCTATAATTTCCTGGGTCTGGTTTTTTCCCCCTTTTTTGAAGATGGGATCCACATCAGCTCTTTTCCAGTCTTCTGGTAGTCCCTCAGTGCTCCAGGATTTTTGGAAGATATGGTGCAGTGGTTCTGAGAGGACCTCTGCCAGCTCCTTTAAAACTCTGGGATGTAATTCATCAGGCCCCAGTGAATATGTTTTCATCAAGATCAGACAGGTATTCTCTCACTATGTGTTTGCTTATTTTAACTTTTATTTCTGGTCTGTCTTTTACAATTATTTTTTTGGTGGGTTGAGCTATAGGGTTTTTTGTTTGTTTGTCTTTTTTGCCTGAGGACCGATGCGAAGAATGAGTTAAGCAGTTCTACTTTCTCTCTATTGCCTGTTAACTTCCTTGCCATCTTCTCCCTTTAGTGGACCAACTGTTTCCTTGATTTTTTCTTGTTATTTATACGTTGGAAGAAACTTTTTTAAAATTATCTTTGACTTTTGTTGCAAGTCTTCCTTGGGTTCTCTTTGTTCCAGAGCATACCATTACTCCATATGATCTCAAATCCTGGAATCTGCATTGGAAATGAACATCTCCACTAGTAAATCTCTCTTTCCAGACTAAGACTATTGTACTAATAAATCACCCCTTTCTAGCCCTGGTTAAGTTAGGGAGAATGTAAGAGAGATAATCTGTATCTGTATCTGTATCCTCATCTGGAAGTTTGAAAAAGATTAGTGAACTATAAATGGAACAATTTCTAGAAACTGCAGGTGGACCTACTCAGATAATTTCAATAAATATGGAGTTCATATAGAAGGAAGAGTTATTCCCTCTGTGCCTAAGCCACATAGAGCGCTAAAGCTAAAGATCAAGAATTTGTGAAATAAATTAGTAGCCAGTTCAATGCTTTAAGCACGTGTAATATAGTCCCTTTGTGTTTTTCCCAGACTAACCAACCTGCTGAATTTTGTACTAACTGAAGTTTCTGGACTATCACAAAAGCATTCATGGAGAGAGCACATAGCTATAGTCAAGCCTGGAGGTTAACATCCTGTAGTTCACAATTTTAAGCTCCAGACATCCCAAACAGAAGAAACTTTTATATTCATTGGAAGGACTCCAATTAGATGGTTATCAGACTGGGAGAGGTAAGCAGGGGTACAACTCCCTCAACCTGAAAGAATTTCAGAATGCAGTATATGGAAGAGAAAGAAAACCTGCTTCTTTGCTATACGTATAACTACAACATATCAGAGAACATCTGCTCACATAGCAATTGCATTGACCTTTTGGGGAATCCCTAATTCAGATACTAACCAGGACAATAACAGAATCACGATCAGACTAACTTGAATCTGTCCAAGTACTCTTGGAGTGTATTTGGATCCAATAAACATTTCAAGTGGAAAATTTCTGTTGCTATGAAGAGTATGTAGCTCCTAATCTATCTTTAACCAGATAATGATACCTTGATGACAAGGGGAAACCTGACAGACCCTCTGTCTCTGCCCCCACCTATCACCTTTGTTCCAGAACATCTTCCTGATCAAAACAGAATAACAAATCAAGCATCAGACTGCATGATGTGCAAACCCTGTTATCATTGCAGATTTTGAAATCTGGATCAAATCAATAGGATTCAACAGTCTGGGCATCTGAACGAGGTAGATTTTCCCACATTGAAACTATTTGATCTATATTTTGCCTAATTTGCAAAAGCTTAGCAGAAAAGCTGAAAAAATGAAACAATGTTCTTCTCTTATTCTGGAAACTTTTTAAATGTTTTTAAATTCCCTATTTAAAAAAATAACATCAAGAAAGTTACATGGTAGGTAACACTTACCATAAAGTACCTTCACATCAGCTTTGATGGGCACAGGGTGAAGAAGCAAGGCAAGTAGGGATTGCTCGTATTCCCATTTTTCCTCATATGTTTTTTAAATAAATAATATTCTTTTTTTTCTGTATAGATCACAGAATCTTCCTTCCAAGTTTTTTACTTCCCACAAGAGCATAGTCATTTTAGGATATTCTATCAGAAGATAATGTTCCAAAGTTAGACTATTTTGTTCCACACTTGAAACAAATTACTTTTTCTGTACTCTTCACATCATTGCACACCTATATGATGTAGATGGTTCTCTAGAAATATGAAGAATAGTATGATCAGGCCTAGATGGCTTTGGTTTCTATTTGAGTCAAATTGAATCTAAATCTGAATCTCATTTTGGAAAATCCATAGTTTCATAGCTCTCCATTAACTGTGTTTGGAAAATCAATACATGGCTATCATCTTCAGTTCTTTAGAGAGTTTTATGAAATATGCATGCACAGAGGTCTTTTCTAAAAGTAAGAAATATGTAAAATTTCAGATAAGTGACACATCTGTGTGATTCAATTCAAATTTGTAGAGAACATGATTTAGTTAGATTTAAACTACTTCAAAATACCAGATTTGATATGGAAAAAATAGTTTGTTCTTTATAAGAGGGAAACTTTAAAATACCTAAAGCTGCTTTGTTTTTGGGTCAGAAAGAAATAAAAACAGCAAGAATGGCAGGTCCTTAGAAAATGTCAATCGTGTCAAGTTAGATATCCTCAAGCTTGTCACCACAGTGTGTGTGTGTGTGTGTGTGTGTCTGTGTGTGTGAACTCACCCACATTTAAATCAATGTTGGCTATTGGGTGGCAATGTTGGCTATTACCCAGTGGTGGGATTCAAAAAATTTTACTACAAGTTATGTAGGCGTGGCTTGATGGGTTTGGCTTGGTTTGGTGGGTGTGGCAGGGGAAGGATACTGCAAAATCTCCGTTCCCTCCCCACCCCAGCTTTCCAGCTCCATTCTCCTGTGCAGGGCAACAAAAGAAGACCCAGCTGATCATCTGGGACCCGGGAAGCAGAGAATAGATGGGGCAGGGCCAGTCAGAGGTTGTATTTGCCGGTTCTCCGACCTACTCAAAAGTTCCACTTCCAGTTTTCCAGAACTGGTCAGAACCTTCTGAATACCATCTCTGGGGTTACCTGGATTAATCCCTGTAGTTTTCTTGGCAATATTTCAGAAATATTTGCCAATCCTTCTTACAGCTGAGTGGGTGTGGCTTCATGCCTAAGATAGGGCTAGAACTCCTATCCTAGCCTGATACCATAACCACTACACCAAGCTGACTTTTTGCTGGCTACTGCAGTACATTTTTGAAATATTCTTTTCCCTTACAAAGGACAAAGATTGCAAATGTTAAGTTCTGAGCGTGGGCGCGAAGAATGGAGACGAGCCGGTGAAACAGTGAACTTCAAAACTCTTTATTAACATGG
>BHEV01013338.1:0-13762 GCA_004319985.1 Emydocephalus ijimae
ACGGTCTGCTAAGTATTGTTCAAAGGCTAAGGCGGTAAATTGAGGGCCATTGTCAGATACCAGGACATCTGGTAAGCCGTGAGCTGCAAAAAGTCTGTTCAATTTCTTGATGACTGCATCCGTGGTGGTAATCTTCATTTTGTTAACCTCGAGCCAGTTAGAGTATGTGTCTACTGTTTTAGGAAAGTATGCCCTTTTGTAGGTCTCGCGAAATCGATATGGATTCGTGACCAGGGGCCTCTGGGCGTTTCCCATTTGGCTGGTGGAGCTTTTGGTGGGGCCGAGCACATCTCTTGGCATCTGCTACAGGTGGTGACCCAGGTTTCAATTTGTTTGTCCATACCTGGCCACCAGGCGTAGCTCCTTGCCAGCGCTTTCATCCGTACAATGCCCGGGTGCCCATCGTGCAGTAATTGTAGAACTTTTTTTTGTAGTTTTGCTGGTACGACCACTCAGTCTCCCCATAACACGCACCCTCTTTGTGAGAAAAGTTTTGTTTGTCTGTTTTTAAATGGTTTGAAGGTTTCGTTGGGTTCAATTTCTGGCCATCCCCTCTCCACCCAGCCAAGAACTCGTGCCAAGCATGAGTCTTTTTTGGTTTCTAGTGCAATGTCTTGTGCTGTTAGTGGAGGTGAGGGAAGCGTCTCAATTTGTAGTATATGTAGTGTGGGAGCTGGGTCATCTTGGCGTTCTGGTAATGGTGAACGGCTCAAAGCGTCTGCGTGGGGAATGGTTTTTCCCGGGCGATGTCTCAATTGATAGTCATAGGCGGCTAGGAACTCCGACCATTGCGTCATTCTAGGGGATAGAATATGTGGAGTAGGTTTGTCGCCTGCCAGGATGCCGAGTAATGGTTTATGATCTGTGATGATGGAAAATGATCTCCCATACACATACTCGTGGAACTTTTTGATTGCAGATACTATGGCGAGGGCTTCCTTGTCTAGGTGACTATAGTTCCTTTCTGTTTTTGACAAGGTTCTTGAAAAAAATGCAATAGGTGCCTCCGTGCCATTGGGTAGAACGTGGCTCAGGATGGCTCCTACCCCAAACGGTGAGGTATCACAAGTCATAGTTAATGGAAGTGTTTCATTATATTGGATGAGCACTGCATCTGAAGTTAAAAGGTCCTTTACTTGTTGAAAGGCATGTTCCTCCCGTCGTCCCCAAAACCAGGAAGCCTTTTTATCGAGGAGTCTATGAAGGGGTTCAGCGACGGTCGCCTTCTGGGGTAGGAAAATGTTGTAAAAGTTAATGAGTTCCAGGAAGGCTTGAAGGTCTGTTTTGTTTTTTGGTCTCGGGGCATTTTTGATGGCTGCCAATTTCTTTTCCGTAGGGTGAATTCTTTGTTTGTCAAGGAGCTAACCAAGAAATTCAAACCTTTCAGTGCATAACTGGCACTTTTCCTTTTTTTCCTTTGAGGCCAGCGTCTTGGAACTTTTGTAGGACTGTTCTTAGTTGTTTCTCTAACTGACTCTTTGTTGGGGCGGCTATTAACACATCATCGAAGTAGGGCACGACCCCTTTAATGCCCTGCAACAGCCTCTCCATCAGACTTTGGAAAATGCCTGGTGCTACGCTTATGCCAAACTGGAGCCTGTTACATTTGAATGCGCCCCAGTGTGTAACTATGGTTTGGGCTTCAGTGGTTTCAGCATCTACTGGCAACTGTTGATAAGCTTGGGCCAGGTCAAGCTTTGTGAATATTCTGCCACCCCCAAGTGAGTGAAGGAGATGCTGGACCACTGGTAACCGGATAGGCGCTCTGCTGTAATGCGTGGTTGAGGGTGGCCTTGTAATCTCCACAAATTCTCAAAGACCCGTCAGGTTTTATGGGGGTCACAATTGGGGTCTCCCATCGGGTGTGATCAATGGATTCTAACACGCCTTGTGCAATTAGTTTGTCCAGTTGCTTGTCAATTTTGGATTTGAGAGCAAAAGGGACTTGGTGTGGTTTTAGGCGAATGGCGCGATCTCAGGGCGGAGATTAAAAGAGATAGGGGACCCCTTGTACTTGCCTAGATTTTCACTGAAGACTTCTTGGAAGTCCTGGATGAGGGCTGCTTCCCAGTCTTCGTTTTCAATTTGATTGATGCCTGCCATTCCGATTCCTAATGGCGCGAACCACTGTAGACCCGGTAGGCTGGGTTGGTCTCTGTCAACGATAGTGAGCGGTAGTAATGCGGTGTGGTCCTTGAAGGAGACTTGGAAATGACTGGTGCCAGCGACCAGAATCCGGTTGCTCTGGTAGTCCTTTAATATGAGTCTCTGGATGCAGAGGTCTCGGCGGTGGATGTGGGGAATCAGCTGCTTTAGGGTTTTCCAGGAGATCATGGATAGAGAAGACCTAGAGTCCACTTCCATGATGCAAGGTTGATTTTCAATGGTGACCTCCACACGGATATTTTTTTGGTGTCCAAGGATGAAGCGTGGCCGATGGTGATAGTCTGATGTGCTTCTTCTCGTCTGGGTGCGCCAGTAAACTTCCGGGGTCTGTTGTACTGGTTCCATTGGTTGTTTGGGCAGTCCTGATTTGTGGTGGGGTTGCCCTCAGTTTGTCTGGAATTGTTTTCTTTCCATCTGGGGCTGGAACCTCTTTTGTTCCGGCATACCTTAGCAATATGCCCTCGTCTTTCGCAAAAATGACAGATGGTGTCTAGGAATCTGCATTCAGATCGTGGGTGGTTTCCCCTGCATCCGGCGCATTGGAAATTCAATTTACGACCCCACTGGTCTCGTTGTTCGTGATCTGACCGGAGTCTGTAGACTTCTTCCTCTTCACTATCCAATGAGGATTCAATGTCTTCATGATGGGTGGCTGACGTGTATTTCTCTGATGGCGTTGCTGTATCGTTAGTGGGTTGGCGGTTGGCCCCATTGGCCCAGCACATTCGTGCTGCTGATTTACGAGTGGCTTCAGCCGCAGTGGCGTCGGCTATGGAATCTGTGAGGGAGATGTCTCCTTTGGCCATGATCTTGCTTTGGACCATTGGGTCTCTTAGGCCAAGGACGACTCGATCCTGCATGGCCTCTTCTAGATTAGCGAAACCACAGAATCCGCCTAAGTTCCTTAGGTCAGCCACAAAATCCCCGATGCTCTCACCTTTGCATTGATCCCTTTGGTAAAATTCATGTTTGCGGATGAGAGTCGGTACTGCTGGTGCGTAATGGTTTCGAAGGATGGGAGCAAGGGTTTCCCAGTCCATTGATTTGACTTCAGCCGGTTTTGCAAGTGCTTTGGCCATCTTAAAGAGGGCGGGTCCGCAATGCGTCAGGAAGACTGCTCGTTTTTTGCTGGGAGTGGCATCCTTCAGATTGTTGGACTCTAGGAACATCTGAAACCTGTCCATATATGAGTCCCAGTCCTCGCTGGCTGGATCAAACGGGGCGGGTGGTATAACGCTGCTGGCCATTCTGCCAGTGTCTGCACGCTGTCAGCCACGTGCTCAGTCAATCTTCTGCGAGTGTTCAGTCAGCTCTGCTGTCTCCAGATCCCATCCTCGTCGCCAGTGTTAAGTCTGGAAGGATGGGTCCAAGAACAGAGATGAGACTCAGATAGCAACAGCAGCTCTTTATTAGTGACTTCTGATCTGAGTGAAATATCCTAGCCGCAGCAGCCCTTTTTATAGAGCTGGCTGCAGCTAAGCGGCCAATGACAACGATTTGAGCTTGCCGCGCTTGGCTTGCCCAATCGCAGCAGCCCGTTTACTAGCAAATCGGATCAGCCTGGAGCGACCAATCACGACCCGCTGTTAGCGGACCAATCCGAAGTACAGGCTTTCCAGCCTGCTGGTCCGGAACAGTTGGGGGCAAGGTGCATCCTACCAATGTCAGCAGTGTTACTGAACTGTGCTGCAAACCCCACTTCTTTTCTATGGTGGCATGACATCACCCAGATGCTGAAAGAGGGTTGAATTTACTGTGTAACATTGCAATTTTTATTTCATCATTCTATGAATGCTGTTGACCACACACAGAAACTCATATACAAATGTATTATTTTTTAAGGGAGTGGAAAGTCTAGGATTGGCAGTTTTCCCTTGACATCGTTGGGAAGATGAACGTTCCAAAGAATAATCCTTTGTTTTTATTTTTTTAATTCCAAGCTTCCTCTTTTTTTGGAAGATTGTCTTAAAATAAGGATTATTTTCTGTTCAGGTAAATATAATACATAACTGTTTTAATTGTTTCTGTAAATCACATTTTAAATATCATTGAAAGACTACATAGAAATAGTATCTGAAAAAATCCAATGTAGTTTAACAAATTATCATTTCAGAGATTTTATATTATTCTCCTCTGTTTTCAATTAGGAATATATTTCTCTATTGCACTTCTGCCATCAAATCAACACCATTCTTTTGTGTCATTTTGGTTGTTTCTGTAATTCACAAGTTCAACTGTGCATTATTACACACATGTTCAACTGTGTGTATTACATGAAATGTCAGTGGGTCCTCTGTATTCTCCCTGAAGAACACTAAAATGTCTGAATTAGTTGTTTTTAAAAATTTGTATCTTGTGAAGTTGGGTTACCTGATTCTTCAGATTTATTGATTAATCATAATTGTTTTTTTATTGCTTTTGATAGAAAACTGTCAAATATTAATTTGTTTTGCCACTGAAGGGATATGAATTTGCATCCAATTTAAACAGTTTACAACTTGTAATTTCCTTTATATATCATTTCAGGAAAAAAGGGCTATTTTGTATTTTAGTTATAGGTGGGTTGATGCCCAAGCATAGAATAATAATAAAAAAGAACTGTAATCTGAAGTCTACCAAAATACTAGCTTCCTTATGAACTCCTTTAAAAAAATTTAATTGCAAGTTGACAATTCAGATTGAATGTAGATATTATGATGTACATTAAATTTAACTTTGATGATAACTGCAGTCCTTAATAAAACCTGCAGTCTTGTGCAGAATTAAGCCTTCAGTATCAGTGATTTTATGTGCATTTAGCTTTTCATAGGACCAGTTTATTACTAGAAAGTAAATTTTACTTTGTTTACTAAACTTGTTTGAATAAATGTGCCCATGTTTTGCTGAATGTCATCTTTCACTTTGATTCCCTAAGATCTTTCCACAGAGGCATTCTTTCTTTCATCTGTATAAGAATAAGCCAGCCAGCATTTGTCCATTTTATAATGCTTCGATGAGATATCAATAGGTTTCATAGTAGCAAGGTTGCAAGATTTGAATATGATATACCGAAGTATCTTTCATTCTTAGTAGCATTTCTTGTATTTCTAATTTTTACATATGTAACCAGTGTACAGATTTTGGCTGAAGGATTGTGTATATTGATTTGCAGTGTGTGCCTGCCGTATAACATGCTTGAACTGATTAAAAATACTCTGAACAAAGAAAAGCATATTTATCTACTAATGGATGGCTTTTTTTAATGAAAAATAATTTTGCTTACATATATTTAGGATGGTATTTGAAATACCTTTTTGTACTTTTCTTTCTGGATTACCAAACGTGTCGGGTAAATTTAGAAATGTTAAAAGTTATTTTTTAAAATTATAATATTCCGATGGCATCCATTCAGTCATGGTTCAATTCCTGTTTTAAGAAGAAGGTGTGTGTGTTTGTGTGTGTGCATGTGCATGTGCATGCATGTGCATCTCTCTTTCTCCAAAACATGAATGGTTGAATTTTAACAGATGGTATTCTGGTGCACTGTAGCTGAAAAATCAGAGAGATGAAGAAATAATTATTTGAAATGTTAAAGATGTTCTACGATTTAGAACATCTAATTTTAAGGAAAAAATATAACCAGTTTTTCATAACTGGATGAAAAAAAGGTTAATAATAAGAACAATGGTTTAGGGTATATTGTGAGCAGAGCAAACCTCAGTGCAGCATTTTAAAAAAAGCAAATAGCAAACTGTGACACAGACCTCAGTTCATTCTTTGCAATGCCTGATCTCCTTTGAAACAGGAACAATTTACAACAAGCAAATCTCTCTAATGCATAACAGACAAAGGTTCTATTCAGATTTTAGCATGTTAGCTTTTCTCTGATGACCCGCTATTTTCTGCATTTGTTTTGACTGCTCCCATCATTCAGGGTTGATGCTTGGATGGGTGTGTAGGTGGAAATTGCAGCAGCACCAAGCTTAGAGCTTGCAGACAAAAACGTTCTTGCCTTTTCTGATAGCTATTATTGAAAATGTGAGGAAGAGCCTAGGCTGGGTAATAAAGGCAGGCAAGCAAGGGGGAGCAAGGAGCATAGAGCTGCATACTGATGAGTGTGGGAGCACGTCATGAAAGATTCCTTGCTTCTAGCAGATCGTTTCTCATTGTGGAGTATTTCAACAATCACATATAATGGAAAACAGCTTAGTTGACAGCTTGATATGTTTCCCCCCCACTGTATGACGTACTGGTCTGTAGTACAGATTAATGCAGAAATGTTCAGTTAGGAGCAGTTCTTACTCTATAGTGTGCCCCGGAAACTATGTGCTACTTCTGACTTTGGAATTTACTGGAAGCATTAATTGGACAAGCTGGCAGGTTCCTTTGATACCAATTTTGCCCGGAACACAATGTGGCAATGCCACCTCTCAGCCCAGGACCATCGCTATTATCCTGTGGATGGATATTCATTGCTTAAACGCCTCCCTTCTCAAACTCTTTCAGCACCCAGATGCCCTGTCCAGACTGTGGGACAATGGTTGGAAAATATTGGGCTACCTCAGTATGAAAACCACTTGCTGGCCAATGGATTTGACAATGTACAGTTTATGGTAAGTGTTCTTTTCTGCTTATAGCTTATGGTGATAGGTGAGTCTTTGCTTTTCAAGAATCTGTATAGAACAGAGTCTGTTTATCATCTGCAGTGTTTAAAATATACATTTTACAAAATTCTATCTGTTATCTGTATGAGCAAGAGTCATTCTCTTCGCTTCATACAATAGGTAATTTCCAAGCATTTTTACATGAAAATGAAGGAATAGTTCTTCTGGTCTATTCTTTGGCAAAAATAATAATCCTTACAGTGATAACAATAAACATCACTACAGGAAACAGATCAAATATTATTACAAAGGTTTGCTATTTATTAAGATTATTTTTTTGAATTCTGCATGTTCTAACAAAGAAGTGCTGAATTTTTAGCTTTCAAATTAGCAATTTTCCCAATGTTTGGAAATAAACATTGTTCCTTTAAATATTAACCTAAAACTATTTTACTGTGAAAGAGTTAACAGACATGAACATGACAGGTACCTTTTGTATGTAATATATATATTTCAACCCCATGAGAGTTTCCTATAAACATAAATATGAGAAAAAGATAAGGTTGGTTATCTAAAAAAACACTTTCAAAATTTTCACCTTAACCCATAAATAAAAGTAAGAATACTTAATTTTTTTAAACAAATATTGCAAAATAGTTTTTTTTTTACAATTCCCTCTCTCTCTCTCTCTCTCTGTTTGAACCCAATACAGATGTAATAGTACCACATCTGTTGCTTAGAATAGATTTCACTGTCTTCCAATTTTTCTGCAGTATTGTTGTAATGTATACATAGAAAGGTATATTATTAGATATTGTATTGTAGTTATATGTGTAGAAATGTTCACAATATTATCTTTTAAAAATGGTTAAATGGGACCTTTTTATTATATTACTGTTTCTGTTTTGTTGAGTAAAAAATTTTAACATTTAAAGCAGATTAACCCTTTTCAAATCTAATGGTAGCACTACCTGGATTAGGGTGTTGTACCTTTTATTCAAGCTCCCATAACCATGAAAATTGAATTCAATTAATATATATGCAAATAAACACCACGGTGCAGCAATCAAAGTTCTAATGGTAAATAGTTCTTAAATAGACAAGTATCCATGTGGTAAAATTACTAATATGTACTTGAGGATACATAAAATACAGTTTATATGAGAATATAAACACCGTTGTTAATCTAGAATAATGATTGATTGGACTCCATGGAAAGTCATGAATGGGCTTAGGGTGAGAGTCTTTCAGTTATATATCTGTAGAGATTGCCCATTTGTGTAAGATATTTAATAAAGAAGCATTAGATGTCAAAAGTTATTCAGAATGTATATGAGCTTAAGTTGTTTCCAAATCTTTGTATTATAACCAGATTCATGATGAATAGCACATTTATGATTTATTAGAAGAGATACAGGTGGAATCTTACATTATTAATAAATTGAAAATCACAACTGACTAAAGTTAAATGTATATTTTAGCAGTTATACTTTTATTGAAAGACAAAGCAATATCCTTCACTTTCTATCAACTGATATTAAATTATGTATACCTTTTTTAGTTATAAACAGTTAATTCCTTTATGTTGTCATACTGAAAAATGGAATATTAAATCTTAAGGAATTTTACACATGTATGCCCACACACACCTAAGAGGAGCTATATAAGTAACAAAGATCAGCTTGACCACAGTAAATATAGCTTTTTGGCATTAACTAACTTCCATTCGCTGCAGTTTTATAAATGAAAATCAGGTCTATATTAAATCTGATTTAGTGCCGAGTAAACTTGTATAAGATTGCCTATTAAGGCTACAATTCTGTGTCCTCCAACACCATTGAATAAGAGACTTAATTCTGAATAGACGTCACTGAAACTGCACTATTCATTTATTTATTCAGATTGCTCTCATCAATGGGTATTAAACCAGTTACAGTATTTATTGATATGACCATTCTAATGTTATACCAATCAAGCAATATCATTTTAATATTTATGTTATATTTAAATATGGATTTCAGCTGTTGTTTTCTTAGAAATGCATTCTGTGCTTATTTGTTTTCCTGTTACCTAAGCAACACAACCTCATGTCTGTTTAAAATTAGTATTACTGTATTGTTTTGTGAGAACTACCCTTGCCTCAGGAAGAAGCTCCGCTAGAAGAGGAGACCTCTGACAGAGAGTATTCAATCTTGCCCTCCCCACCACCAATCTTCTGTCACATTTTGCAATAGCTGGGGATTCTCTGCTTTTTGGGGTTGGGTGGATAAAATTATATTAGATGGGTGATGTCCAGGCCCTGAGTGATATATATGGTTTTAGAGGTAATAACCAGAATCTCATGACTTACACGTGAAACATATAGTTAGCCAGTGTAGTTTCTGCAGCAAGCTTGTCATATGGCAGAAGCAAGACTCCCGGGGCTTTTAAAATAACATTTTAATATATAGTTGAAGTATATTGAAAAGTACACAGATGATAGCAACAATTTAACAATGTAATATTTAATAAAATTTAAATATATTTATTTATCTGAATACTAAAATATATTCTGGCAATCAAAACACCTCATAATTTCATAATACAGAATAAGTGAATTGGCATGATTTTTTTTTCATTGTTAAAATCTAATACACTGTCATGCCCTTGTTGGAATCTGATTCTGAGGGGGAGATTGAGCAGCTGACAGGGAATGGGAGTGTGGCTCCGGTGGCTGCGGAAGAAACAGGGGAAGGGCACAGTCCGGCTGGGCATTCACAGGAAGACCTAGGGCCACCCGCTCTTCATCTTAGGGCATGCAGGGAGGAACGGAGAAGGGAGCAATGTGACTTACGGGAGAGAAAAAGGCCCTGATTCCTTTCATTAGTTGCAGCTGGGAGAATAGGATATAAGAAGGGTGTTTGCACACAGCATCTTGCTGGAAGCAAAGTGTGTGTTATCTTTGTTGAGGCTTATCTGGGTTTTGGCATCCTCCCAACTGTGTGCTTCATTATCTTTTGGAAGTCTGCAATTTATTATCCTGCCCTGTTGTGTTAATTACTTCAGCATGGTTTGTGTTGTTTTTTTTATTTCTAATTTATCTGTACTTTGGGTTTGGACAGCATTTCTTCCCTTTGTAAACTGTTTTTGGAAGAGTTTGATCTCCAGCCAAGGATAACTGGACATTGGGAATCAAGTTGGAGGCATTAAAGGGACTTTACCTATTTTTGTGACTTTGTTGCTTTTGTGTCACGCCCCGGGTCATCACATTACACTGTGGCTTTTATAGACATTCAAACAAAGGAGTATAAGATATCTGCCTAGAATAATATTTGAACTCAAGAAGTGTAAGAGGGGCATCGTTACATATATGGATAACAACTTTGCATCAAAACCTAGACAGTACTTAAAAACAAGCCCATTTAATCATGGGCCTGCCACATGTAGGCAACATACTATGGATTTTATGCAATTGGCTTTGAAGGCAATTGCATTGTGATCTGGAAAGCATTCTTGCTATGATTGAGATCACTTTCTGATCCTGATGAGTTTGACCCATGAGTGCCACAGGACACGTATACCAATTAGAATGATCTGCCCCAGATGTCTCATGGTTCCCAATGTTCTTTGGAATGGTTCCTTTGATTGCTACTGTCAGATCCCCTATGTGGGGATCTCTCTGTATGCCAGTCCTAGATGGGTTATTGATTTATTGAAGAGCCTCAGGAGATGAAGTGGCAGAAACAATGTCTAGAAAGCAATGAAGACTATGAGTGCAAGCACATTTCAGGTTATCATTGTGGTATAAAGAAGCACATCATTTCTGTATTATTTTGTAGCCAAGATGCCAATACCGTCAGTTTTCTTTTGAAGGTTCAATTATTTGTGTGGGAGAAAGCATCAAACAGAACTCTTAGCTAGTTGCCAAATTCCTGATTTATGAGTGGTATTCAGTGTTTTGACTAGGACAACATTTTATCATGTTGCCAAAAATTTGTTTTTGCCTGTGGTTTCTTCTTCTCTGGTATTTCTTCAGCTACTTATGACTTGGATCCATGCTCTCTGTGTTTCTTCAGGGTGTCAGGGTGCATGATAATCTGGCTCCAGGTTTATTTTTAATGCCTCAGTTTGGAATAGGGTGATACCTGCAGATTTGAAAGGAATTTATGACCCCTTCTTTACAAGCCATCCCGAGACGCTGACAGTCTTACATATGCTATTTTCTCTAACCTTTCCTTTTGGGGAGAAGATTAATAAGACTGCAGTTTACGGCAACTATGGAGTAAGCTAGAGTAAATAGTTTATCTGGACCATTAATTAGCATTCAGTTGAGGCATGAGTGTTATTTGTTCTTGTAGGTAATCTTTTTGAGGATTGAATGGAAGCTTGTAGTATTTTATTGAATAATTTCCTGATAGAAATTAGGTTGGACCTTAATTTCTGAAAACTGGTTGGAAAATCTTTGGTGAACATAAAACCAGACAATTATTGATTTTAGGATGTTTATTTTAAATATATATATTAGTTCCCATTATGGATGTTTTATTCAAATACGTTCATAATTATTATAAATCTTCAACCTTCATAACTGTGGTCGGTGTAAATAAATGAATAAATAAGCAACAGATATATGACCAACATTTATTTAATATACAAGATATTGTGCATTGTTTCTTTCAGAAATAGTTTCCCCTTAAAACGTCTAGAACCTAATCTTATAATTCATATAATAGGTACACTTACATAACCTCACAATTCTTAGGCAAAATTCCCTCCTAGCTGAACTACATTTCCTTGATCTTATTTAAATCAAAAGATTTTTTTGAATATAAAGCATTCAATATTATATCAGAAGGGAATATAAGAACCTTTATAGTTCTATTCTTTCATCCTTTCCAGGCAATCATTTTGTGAAGAATTAAGTTTAAAGGAAACCCAATTCCTCATCTAAAAGATCACTCTAGGGATGCTCAAGCATCCAATGAAATGGTTCCGTTATTGCTGTAGTAGTCTAAGAATACATTAGAATTTTAATGTGCCACATGTCTTTTTATTGTCTTTTTAAAAAGGAGCTAGATTCAGGAACAAAAAGCCAAAGTTATTTCAGAAAGGGAATATATGTTCTTACTTTGCTAGAAATAGACCATCAAGAGCATAAAAATTTGACATACGCACATATTGTTTAATCCAATTTTCTTCCTTCCTTGTGTTCATAATTGCATTCTCCCCAAAAGGATTAGCTTTTCTTTTGCATTGCAAAAGATCATTATGGGAATGGACCAGTGGTTGGATTCAATTTTTTTTTACTATCGGTTCTGTGAGCGTGGCTTGATAGGCGTGGCAGGGGAAGGATACTGTAAAATCTCCAGTGAGACGTGGTATTTGCCGGTTCTCCAAACTACTCAAATTTCTGCTACTGGTTCTCCAGAACTGGTCAGAACCTGCTGAATACCACCTCTGGAATGGAATGAGATGTGTGTGTGTGTGTGTGTGTGTATGTGTGTTAGTTATTTAGATTTCTTCGGGTATTTTCCCACATCTTAATATTTGTGCTTTTATTATAGCGACATTTTGGCAGAAACTATGGTTAAGATACATCAATGACACATTTGTGATTTGGCCCCATGGAAAAGAAAACCTAAACAATTTCCTAACACACCTAAACAGCACACACCCCAAAATCAAGTTCACCATGGAAACGGAAACAAACAAACAACTACCATTCCTAGATGTACTAATCTACAAAAAAACAGATGGCACACTAGGACATACCATATACCAGAAGAAAACACAGACTAACCACTACCTCAACACCCAATCCCACCACCACCCAGCACAGATAAACTCCGTGGCCAAAACACTAATTGCTAGAACCAAACGCCTGGCAGACAAGACACACATAAAGACTGAACGATGCACCCTGACTAAAGTACTGACAGCCAATGGCTTCCACAAAAGCAAAATCACCGGCTTGATCCACAAAAACACACTGAGATATAATGGAGACCTAGAAGATGAACAGACCTATGGAACAGCTGTCCTGCCCTACATAAGAGGTACTACAGACAAAATCAGTAAGATACTACACAGGAATCACATTAAGACTGCCTTCAAAACAGACAGAAAAATAGCAGCCATCCTTAGAAACCCCTAAGATAAAATTAACCAAGGCATATATGAAGTCCCCTGTACATCATGCCCGGCCACATACATTGGACAGATCAATAGAAGAATAAGTACCCGCCTGGATGAACACAAAAATGCAGTAAAAAAGCTGGAACACACTTCCTCACTAGTCCAACACATGAAAGCCACAGGCCATAGCATCGATTTCAATGACACCAAAACCCTAGCCACTATAGAAAACCCCAGCCACAGAATTATCAGAGAAGCCATAGAGACTGAAAAAAGACCTGAAAGCATGAATAGAAGAGATGATTCCACCAGACTGTCAATTATTTGGAAGCCTGCACTCACAAACAAAAAAAAACTCCACATCACTAGCCAGGCAAACACCTGGACACAAACAGATTTCCCCCTGATACCTCCAGCTCAAACACACCCCAACCAGGTACCCAGATGAAACCTTGCTTCCTAACAAATGATAGCCGTACATTTACTTGGAGCCAAGCTGCACTAAAAGCCTCCAATACAGGAACACAATGTTGCCAGCCAATCAAGACACACAAAAAAAGCCACAAAACAGACAGAAGATATCAGAAACACCAATCAAGCAGAACACAGAAAACTTCAAGACCAATAAACACAGACCAAGACTCCCAACCAATCAGGATGAAGAAAAAACCATTCTGGCACAGCAGTAGGCTAGCCCCAAATCTAAAACTGAAACAGCTGTAAAAGTCTGACTCACAGATGAACACAGTGCAGAAGCACATACACATACACTCCTACACACATACACACATACATATACATATATGTATGGTATTCACCTTTGTTCGGGTATTTTCCCATGTCTTTATAGTTGTGCTTTTAAAGTTGTAGTGATGTTTCAGCAGAATCTCATCTGCCAT
>BHEV01013340.1:0-21206 GCA_004319985.1 Emydocephalus ijimae
AATCTTGTGCTGACCCAGCCCGTCTGTCAAATTTTAAAAGTCAATGCGGCCCCCAAGCCAAAAAGTTTGCCCACCCCTGGTATAAATTCTGGGATGTTAAAACTTGCAACTTTTATATCAGATACACACACATTACAATCAGAGAAAGAACTATGCTTTATAAGTTGATTGCCTCATTTTTTAGATATTGCCCATGGTTGCCAAGCAACAGCAACATGCTCATATATCATTTTTTTCAAACTTACTTCACTCATAAACAAGGAAATGAATACTTAAGGATATGATCAATCTTCTGATACACAACAAATGAATCTTTTTCCCCCAATCAGAAATATAACAAGAAATATAAATTTTGCCCATAGCAAAACTGAACTGTGTTGTGTCTTCCACAGAGCAAAAACAGCCAATTTCTTCCACAGGATCAGCTTCTATTGCACAAATTAAAGCACAAATATTGATGATAATGATGATGATGATATATATTCAGTTGTGTCTGACTCTTGATGATTCTATGGGCCAGGTCTCTCCACATGTTCCAATCTTGCACTATTTCTTTGAGTTTTTCTAGGCACGAATATTAAGTATATGCAATTTTGGTCCCTCTATACATGATATTCTCAGTGTTTGTAATTCACTTTTTTTTTTGACTAACCTCATCCAAGAATTTGGGAAAACTTGAGTTCTACCTCTTTCATTTACCATCTCAACATTTACCTTTCAGAATTTTGAAGATCTGTTGTCTACAGAAATATGAATCTGATCAAAGTATTTTATTTTAAAATTAATTGAATCCCATATCCAACAGTAACTTATCATTTGACCACTGTCTCCTTTTGGAATTGCTTGATGGCAACTGATAAACACATTGCTTGGTGTGTAAGAACATATACACATGTAGACTCACATTTTCACAACTCTGAGAATTGGATTAAAAAGCAAACAATATGTTCTCTAATCAGATTATTTTTCAGGATTAAGAAGCCTAGACCAGTGATTCATGAATTAACCTAAATTCATTTTAAGTCAGGGTGAGCTGCTTTCTTCCTGTTATGTAAAATCTGGCAGAGTTGAATTTCTCTTGATCATGTCAATTAAATAATGCAATGTAGCAAGACCCAGGAGTTAGGCCTTCTATACAGCATCACCTGACCTCTGGAATAGCATCTCTCTCTGGAAATGCTATTATGCACCTCCCACCTTACTGCTTTTGAAAGAATATTAAAAATATGCTCCTTTCATACTCATCCTCTAAGGCCTTAAAGGCTAATCTTTTCATAGTATTTCTTTTCCTTGTATAGTCTATTATCAAGCCTCTAACATATGCCTTCATTGTATCCCATACATTCTGAATTGATGTATCTTCTTTTTTGTTTTCTCTAAAGAAAAAAGCCAATTCTTTCTCCATCCACTGTGTGAAGTCTTTTTCCTTTAAAATAGTATTATTTAACGTCCATCTAGATCTTCTTTTTTTGTCCTTTCCATTTAATTGTCATTGGATTGTGATCTGCCCACGTACTTGTTTCAATATTTATTTCTTGAATATTAGTTAATAATTCTGTTGACATCCATATCATATCTATTCTGGACCATGATAAGTGTCTATTTGAATAGAAGGTGTATTGTTTAGTTTTAGCATTTCTTTCTCTCCATGTATCTTTTAAGCTTATTTTATCTACCATTTTAAAAAAAGATTTAGGGAGAGTCTTTCTGTTTTGCTTTATTGTTTTCTGTGCTGTATAGTCCAATTTATTGTCTACAATTCCATTAAAACCTCCCATCATAACTATATTAGCATAATCCAGTTCAATTATTTTCATATGTAATTTTTTATAGAATTCTTCTTGTTTGTCATTCGGAGTATAGATTGCAATCAGGAGTGTTTTCGTATTATTGTCCATTATTTCCACCATTAGTATTCTTCCATCATCATCGGTATGAATCAATTTTGCTGGGGTGGTCTCTTTAATATGTAAAACCACTCCTCTTTTCTTACATTGGGTCAAGGAAGTAAATATTTTCCCTAATTTTGGCTGTATCAACAATTGTTCATATTGTTTTTTAATATGTACTTCTTGCAGATAAATTATATCAAATTTTAATTTCTCTAATTTATGAAAGGTTTTCCTTCTTTTAATGGCTAAGTCCATTTATATTAATTGTAATCAATTTTTTCTCTTCTATGATTATATTTTGTAGTTAAGTTTAGCAGCTCTCATAGAACTTAGTTCATGTTGTTCTTTGGCTTCCACCTTTCCACCTACTGCATCTTCTTTTTCAGTCACCATTTGGCAGTCTTCTTGGAATTCAATTAGTGAGATCTCTTTTTCTGCCTCTTCCTCTTTACCTCCAAAAAATTCTGTATAAAATAATTCCGCTTTCTCAGTTGAGTCAATTCTATGTCTCTGTTCTTGCCATGTGAACATTAAACCTTCTGGAATCAGCCATCTATAATTCACCTCTTTTTTAAGTAGCATTTTAGTCAGGAATCGGTATTCTCTTCTCATCCCTCTCACTCTTCTGGGTATTTGTTTCAAGACCACAATCTCCTTGTTTTATATTTCAATGTTTTCTCTTTTGCCACTTGCAATATTTGCGTTTTAATGGCTTTCTTTGTAAATTTAATATGAACTTCTCTTGGTAAGCTATTTCTCATCGCATATCTTGTGAAAACTCGATAAACCTCATCTATTCCATCCATCATCTTCTCTTGAGTTATTTCCAAAGCTTCGGCCAGTATTTCTATAATTATCTCAGCTAAGTTTTGTCCTTTTTCTTCCTCTACATTTTGGAATCTAAGATAGAATTCTGATCTGTCCATCTCCCATCTCAACATACCACTTTTATCTTGTTCAACCACCATTAATCTATTATTAATATCTCCAATCTTCTTGTCTCTTTTGTTTATCTGCTTCTTCAGTTTTTTGGAATCTCTCATCATACTTCAGCATCATTTGTTGGATGTTCTCCACTTTTTCATCGGTTTTCCCTGTTCTTTGTTCAATGGTCTCTGTTCTTTGTTCAATGTTCTCTGTTCTTTGTTCAATGTTCTCTATTCTCTTTTCAATATTCTCTGATCTTGCTTGAATATTTTGAATTCCTTGCATAATCATCTGCAGAGTCACTTTTTCTTGTTCTTTTTCTTGCTTTAACATTGTCTGTATTGAACGTTGTCCTCCAGGTGGTGGAAAGGAAGAAGTAGAAGTTGAAGAACCAGAAGCTGTAAATTTCCTACTCATTTTAAGCAATTCAAAATCTTCAGGTTCTTTTAAACCTTAATCCAATTGTGAAGTAACCAATTATCGTTCAAAATAAAAATAGTAGAAAAAAGAAGCCCAATAATAATGATTAAAAAAAGAAAAAAAAAGGGGAGGACAAAATTTCTTTCGGTTCTTGTATACCTTAATCCAATCAGTAGTTAGATGAAGAAAAAGGCTTGAAAAGAAAAAAGAAAAAAAGGAAAAGGAAAAGGAAAAATTCTTCAGGTTCTTCAAAACCTTAATCCAATTGAAAGGTCTCAAATAGAAAAGAGTGCACAAGAATAAACCAGAAAGGTAGATGAAAAAACAAAAATACCAGGAAAGGGGAAAAAAGGATATTCCCTTAAAAAAAAAAACATTAATACTAAAGCTTTCCCTTTAAAATAAAAAGCAAACAGAGATTGGACTTCCAAAGGGAAAAAAATGACAAGCTCTAACAAAGCCAAAAACCCAAATAGTTATTACAAGAAAAAAAAAAAAGATAAAATGAAATACCATAAAGCTGGTGAGGAGGGATAGCACAACTTCGAAAAAGTAAAAAGAGCACACTGCACTTTGTTTCATTATCCAAGGCTCTTATTATAGCTCTCTTCTCCAAAAACTTATCAACTTTTTTTCCCCGAGATTTCAACACCAGACTCCAGCTGTTGATAGAAACCCAGAAGAGCACCTGCAATGATACTCTCCCATGGTCTTCCCTCTACCTTATCAAATAGCAATGTCCTTGAAAAAGAGTCTCAGTTCTTTCTTTCTCAGCTTTGTCTGGTCACAGGGAAATAGAATATTTTCAAGCCTCTAGTTGGCAGTGTTACAAAGTTTCTTTGCTCTCACTTTCCCCCTCCTTTTCCAAGCAAGATATAATAAGAATTAATAATCATAATAAAAGAAACAGATATGTTTAAAAAAGAAATAACTAAAAGGGAGCCTCCAGCCTAAAATATTACAAAATCAAAAAGGAGAAAAAAATAGATGGAAAAGAAAAAACAGTCCAGTTTCAAAATATAAGATCATGTATAGAAAATCCAGCAATGAGAAAAAAAAAAAGCATTACTTTGACATTCCTGTTTAAAATCTCCGTTTAATCACTTCTGTCAAAACTTTTACAGATTCTTTCTTTTCCTTAGGGTGTCCTTTCAGATCTTAGAATAAAGAAAAAATTCTCACCAAACCAGCACACTCTCTCTTTCCTTTCTCTTTTGTTTTGGAGCTGTCCCAACTTCAGCAGCTTTAATGGCTGCCTCTTTGCCGCTGGCAAGAAGAGCTTCTCCTGGATCTACCAGGGACTTTGCGGTATCCATGGGATTGACAGGACATGCTCTTCACTTTCACCGTCTCTTCGGGATGGTTTAGATCTGACAGGACCGTCCAGGAGCAAAGATATCGGCAGCGATATCAGACCTCCAAGATCGCATGCCATATCGTCGCGACGCCAGCTCTGCCCTCCGGAGTTACAGAAAATGCAGAGCTACAGAAAATGCCACAGAAAAAGGACATCAAGCTAAAAATGAATATAATTAAACATAAAATGGGTCAAATAGAAAAACAAAAATTAGCACAGAAAATTAGAGGTGCTAAACAGAACTACTTTGAAGATGCAAACAAACCAGGTAGATGGTTAGCATACAAACCAGGTAGATGGTTAGTATACAAATTGAGAAAGGAAAAAGAATCAAGGAAAATATTGCAATTAATAGATGACCAAGGCCAAGTTTGCTATGGTAGTAAAGAGAAGAAGGAAATCATTGGAGATTTCTATGGGAAATTATATATGCAAGAGAATATTGATGAGGAAAGAGTTAAACAGTACTTACAGAATCCTAATTTACCTCAGATACCTAAAGAGACTGAAACAATGTTAGAAAGCAATATAACGATGATGGAGTTAACTGAAGCACTCAAGAAGCAAAATAATGGAAAGGTACCAGGCCCAGATGGACTTCCGGCAGAATTTTACAAGACATTACAAGAATCGTTGAATCTTCCATTGCTAGAAGTTATGAATGAAGTCATGTTAAAGAAGAAGATACCTAAATCATGGTCAGAAGCCCATATTACACTTGTCCCAAAAGAGCAGGCCAATCCATTTCAAATCAAGAACTATAGACCTATTTCCCTACTAAACACAGATTATAAAATTTTTGCCTCAATATTGGCAGAAAGACTTAAAAAATATTCAAATAATTTTATTCATCCTGATCAAAATGGATTTCTGCCAAAGAGACAAATTAAAGACAATATGAGAGTAATCTTGGACACCTTGGAATACTACGAGGCACATCCTGAAAAACAAATGGCTCTGATATTTCTAGATGCACAAAAGGCAATTGATAATGTGAATTGGTGATTCATGTTATTACTATTGGAACAGATGGGTTTTGCTACAAAATTTATTCAAGCAATAGAAGCTATATACTATAAGCAAACGGCAAAGCTCATGATAGAGGGAGAACTGACAGACTCTATCAATATAAGAAAAGGAACAAGACAAGGATGCCCACTATCACCTTTGTTGTTTGTGTTAACTTTGGAAGTGCTAAACAGAAATATTAGAGATGAAAAGAATATAAAAGGAATGAAAATCAAAAAGGAAGAATTCAAGCTGAAAGCATTTGCAGATGATCTGGTTTTCATCTTCGAAGACCCTTTAGAAACAGCATAAAAATTGATAGAAAAGATAGGGACATATGGAAAGGTTTGAAAATAAATAAAGATAAGACAAAGATCTTGACAAAGAATATGTTATTAAGACAAAAGGAAGAACTGGCAGACCTATTGAAAATTCAGGTCACGAATAAGATCAAGTACTTGGGGATATATTTGACAGCAAGATGTAGCACATTAAAAGAGAATAATTATATTAAACTTAAACAGCAGATAGCGCTAGATCTAGCGAAATAGGAAAATTTACAACTGTCACTAATAGGGAGAATTTCAACAATCAAGATGAATATATTTACCCAGAATTTTATATTTGTTTCAAACAATTCCAATTAGGCTTGGAAAAATTACTTTGAAGATTTAAATAAAATTGTGTTGAAATATATATGGCAAGGTAAGAAAGCGAGAATAAAGTTAAAACTTTTGCAAGATGCTAGAATTAGAGGAGGATTTGTTTTGCCGAATTGGGAATTGTATTATCAAGCTACAAATCTGATGTGGCTTAAGGAATGGAGAACACTAAGAAATATTAGATTGTTGAAATTAGAAGGACATGATCTGTTGTTAGGGTGGCATGCTTTTTGATGGTATAAAGGAACTAAACCACAGGGGTATTTTAGAAGACATTATATATGGGAGTCTCTGTGGTTAAACTGGGAGAAGATTAAAGGACAATGTTATTTGAAAATTCCAGTCTGGCTATCGACTATTGAAGCATTTTCTTATCCTATAATATACAAAAAGGAACAAACAGTTTGATACGGTGAAATATTGAATGAAAAGGGTGAACTCAAATCTATACAAAAACTAGAGGAACAAGGTATAAAGATGAATTTGTTTTCATATGCGGAAATACATTCAAGGTATGATAAAGATTCTAAAATGGAAGGTTTCTATGATAAATTGACTGATTTAGATAAGATTTTGACAGGTACTGATGAAAAGGTGATTAAAAAATTGTATGGATATTTATTAGAAATTAAATTAAAAGAAGAACAAGTTAAAGAAACTATGATTGCTTGGGGGAAGAATTTTGGATATGGGATTGATTTAGAGAAATGGCAAAAATTGTGGTCTCAAAATTATAAAATGACAATGTCAACAGCAATTGAAGAAAATTTGTATAAGATGTTTTACAGATGGCATTTTCCCACAACAAGAATAGCAAGAATGTTCAAGAATAAATCCGAAAAATGTTGGAAATGTCATCAGACACCTGGCTCATATTACCATATGTGGTGGACTTGTGCGGATGCTAAAAAATACTGGACTAAAATCCACATGTGGTTGGAAAAAATGACAAAAAAACATATAGACTTGAAACCAGAGATATTTTTATTGGGAATTTTACCTGAAATATACAGTAAAGACTTGAAATACCTGATTGTAAATGTATAAACAGCGGCTAGGATTGTATTTGCTAAAAACTGGAAAAATGAGAAAACACCATCACAGGAGGAAATCTTTAAGAAAATATTGGAATGTGCTGAAATGAGTAGATTGACATTTGAACTTAGAGAACAAGAGGATAAACAATTTTATAAAATTTGGGATCTATTCTATCAATGGTTAGACAATAAAATACAGTGATGAAATATGTAGACTTTTAGAAAATAATAAATATATAAAGATGTATTTCTTTCTTATTATATCTACAAAATGATTTTAGGATAGATTTGGGATGGTAATATGAACTGTTATAAAACAAACAAAGTAAATTATGATTATCTTGTAAAACATGAATGAATAAAAGTATAGTCAAATGACTGATTAATAATGATACTAAGGTATTTAAATTTTGATTGAAAATACGAGATTATATGCAATGTAATTTGTAATTGAAGACTATGAAATGGAAGCACAAAACAATTTGTAAACCAACCGGCACACTGTATGTACATATATGGAAGATGGTTTGATGTTTTTATGTTTTGTTTGTTTATGTTTGTTTTTAAAAACCAATAAAAACTTAAAAAAAATGTGCTCCTTTCCCCAGGAATTATATGTAGATCTGCGTGCTTCTATCTATTTATTTTATTTTATTTATTTTATTTTTATTTCTCGGGTTTTGTGAGAGAGTTTGCAGTGGTTCACCTTTGGATAATGCCATCATTTAAGATTTTAGTTTGATTATCAACTGTTTTTATATGTTAAAAACTCAGAATCATTGGAATTGGGTGACCTGGACATGTTTTAAATAAATAAATATTTAAATATTCACCTATTCAAATACATTTTCATCAAACTATTTATTTACAAGAAGAATGGGTATTTTTGAATTGTTTTTCTAAAATATTGTGGTTAACTTGACTATACCATATAAAATCTCTCTCCTTTCATGCATTTTTCTCTAGCATATTCTGGATGACTTTGGGCCAGTCATTCTCTTAGCCCTCACAGCGTTGTTGTTATGAGGAAAATTTAGGAGGATGAAAGGATATTAGGTATGTTGGCTACCTTGAGTAATCTATAAAAAATAATAAAGCTGTTATGTCAGTGGAGATTCTCAGTCATCCAGGTCATGGCTGTCCGAAAGGTGTTTTTCAAAAGACAACTAGACTTTCCTTGAAAATATTTTGCTCCTCATCCAAGGAAAAAACCAATTAGGAAATATGTGAATTTATCTATATCTATATCTATCTATAAAATTTTACTATGTTTAGTGTGTGTGTGTGTGTGTGTGAGTGAGTGAGTGGGGGGGAAAACGAGAGTTAAGAAAAACAGTGTTTACTATGCATCTCCCCCCCCACTCTCTCTCTCTCTCACACATATATGGATAGTAAACACTGCTTTCCCTAATTCACATATTTTCTTGCCCATATCTTCACAAAGGTATGCTTTTTGTGGAGGTTTTTGAAATGAGACATTTGTGGGGTGAATGCTAGCAGCTAAAGTACATGTCCAGTTTAGCTGCAAAGATTATGGCAGACCATGTCCCTTCTTTTGAGAAGATGTTTGTGATAGATTGTTTGGATATTCCTATTTTGGGAATTCATATGTGAAATATATCAAAGCATATTTTGAGAGCTCATGTACACAAGAACTTCCGTAGATTAAAATGAACTCTCATAGGCATTTGACAATTTTCAGTTCTTCCTCTCCATCAGCTGCCAGAAAAGAAGAAATTAGCAACCTATCCATTCTATAAACTTAAGCACTTTTGCAAGAAAACATTTCCTTCTTAATCTTCTAAAAAGCCAACCTCCATTTTCATGAATAATATTCAAATATAACATCAAGGAATCATAAGTTACTGATTCAGTCAGCCAGCAAATGTTCGGAAAATTCAATCCCAATGACATTCATTAATAATACTAAGAGTGCTAAATAGAGTACTGCAGTTTGTTTGGCCTTGATTCAGCAACCTTGAGCTGGTGTAACACTAGCTCAGCATAGGTAAAAGGTATGAACACCAAACAGAAGGGGGGGAATGATTGTGTGGCTATGTTGTCTCAATAGTGCAATCACTACATTTGCAAATGCATAATGTACTGTGTATTTCTCAGAGATGCCAGGTGTGTTTGTTCAGTGCTAATCCAATAGGTGTTACTGATCATTTACGGCTCAGAGATTTTCTAACAAATCATATAAATAATTTGTAGAGTCAGAGAAACACGTAAGTATACTCTTTCCTCGTTGCCATTTACAGTTCATACCTTAAATGCCAGGTGTTGAGAAGGCAATAAAAACGAACTCTTTTAAAAACCAATTAAATTAATTCTTGAAAGTGGAAGATACATGAGAAAACATTAAATGCTCTTAGAATCTGTTTTAAAAAAACCCAGTGAAGAAAATACTTTACACTGAATTTCTCGAGTAATTCCCAATTTCTGGTCCAGAGACAATACTGATGATGGCCTCTGATGTGGGTGTTAAAATAAATACTAAATGATTTTTTTAAAAAGGTCTCTTGTCATCTGTCTGTAATGTAGCTTACAACCATAGTATTTTCTACAGGATTCCTATCTATCTACTAACCAGACACAATCTGCCTTAACTTTTTCAACATTAGCAAAAGGTGCTGCCACTTGCATGGATATAAGTATGAAATCTTGAAAAACCATAAAACTGCAACAGATTTTAGCATTCTCATTAAAAAAAAAAACCCCTCACTACAATATTCTGCAGGCCAGCATTGCAGCTAGCAGTACATAGTGCATACATGAACATAAACAAACAAATAAATAAATGCTCCAAGATTTTGGACAGGGCAGGCTATTTTTGGAATGTGGAAGTCCCATGGACTCTCTCCAGAAAGAGGGGACATAAATTATATGAGTCACACAATATAAACCCAGCTTCTAAATTTTGACTTAGATGTAATGGTCTGGAAATAATTGGAAAGTGTTACATTAGATTATTTGTCTATTTCAACAGGTATTGCTAATGGCTAGCAACCCCTGAGAGAAACCCAGATTTTACAAGCATTGGATAATGATGTTTTGAAGGACACCATATAAATCTTTGAAGTAAATATTTAATAAACTGAAATGAAGTGTTAATTTAAATTGTAGAAGGAGTGCAGAACCTAGGGATGGAGTTAAAATAAGGATCAGCCCAGAATCCCTGTGTAGCCACAAGCTGTGTAAGTCCAACCCTCATTGAATTCCATTGACTCTTATCTAACTCCAAGCAATTGCTATTACTTGAAAAAGTTCCTATGTATAAGGCTTTTTTTTAAACAATAAATTAGTTTAATGGGGCCTTCTCACCTGTTCTTTTGTGCTTGACATAAGCCATGTTTACATACACTTCTACTGCAAACCAAATACATTTTTAACCAGTGTCCTAAGAGTTTTAACTTTCAAGCAAATAATTTGCAGCCTTCTAGAAATGTTGATCAAAGCTGCCATAGTTCTTGAACATTAGGCCACATATTATGGAGATTGTAAGCCAAAACCTGCTTATCTCTGATCTAGACATCCAAAATAAAAGGTCCAACCTTGCAGAAAACAATACTAATTAATCACACTAATACAGTTTCAATAAGGCACCCACAATGAAAACAAGTCCCAGTTGCAAATTTGGGATAGATACTAGAGTTGGAGAGTTGAAGTCTATTGATATAAGATCAGAGCAGGCTGAAAATATGATGTTTGATATCATAAGAAAAATGTTGGTGAAAAATGTCTCAGTTACATTTGTTGAATCTTAATGACTCATATTAAGAGTGTCAAAACCTCAACGGAAGTCATGAGCTTGCACTAATGCAGAAGAAAGAGCCATCAATGCCAGGAAACATTTATGAACTAATAAAGGCGTTTAATAAAGTTTTAACAAACCTTAAGGAAAAGCAGGGTTCTAATCCTGTACTTCTGATTGGCCGATTATAGCGATATCGGATTGGTCCTTTCTGGGGAATCTGATTGGCTGTTAACGGGCCAACTCTCATTGGTTCAAGGGTTTAACTCTTCCATGTTTCTCATTGGCTAATAGGTCAGCAGCCTACCCTATAAAAGGGCTGTTGGTGCCCTAGGGTTTTGCTCTGTTCAGCATGATTAATAAAGAGTTGAAGTTCACAGTTCACTGCCTCGTCTCCGTTCCTTGCACCCATGCGCAGAACTTAACACTGGCGACGAGGATGGGATGCGGAGATATCAGAGCTGACTGAACACTACAGAGCACCAAACAGAGAACGTGGCTAAAGGTGCATCGACAATGGAAACCATGTCTGGCGGCGCTATACCACCCGCTCCATTTGACCCGGCACAAGAAGACTGGGACTCGTACATAGACCGGTTCCAGATGTTTCTGGAGACCAACAACTTGAAGGATGCCACTACGGGAAAAAAGCAAGCAGTGTTCCTGATCCATTGCAGGCCTGCCGTCTTTAAGATGGCCAAGGCACTAGCGAACCCGGCTGAGGTGAAATCCATGGACTGGGACGTCCTCGCGCCCCTTCTACGGGCTCACTATGCACCCGCCGCACCAACGCTTGTCCGAAGACATGAGTTTTACCAGAGGGACCAACGGAAAGGAGAGAGCGTTGCAGATTTCATCGCGGATCTCCGGAACCTGGAAGGCCTCTGTGGGTTTGCAGACCTCAAAGAACCTCTGAGAGACCGAATAGTTCTGGGATTAGATGACCAGACAACACAGAGCAAGATCATAGCCAAAGGGGACATCGATCTTGCTGATGTCATCAAAGATGCTACTGCAGCAGAAGCAACCAAGAAGTCAGCTGCCCGAATGCGCCGCACCAACGCACCACTCCGTCAACTCGCCAGTGATACCTCGCCTCTCCTAGAGAGGCACACAACAGCGACCCCCCACGAGGACCTCGAATCGCCATTAGAAAGTGATGAGGAGGAGGTCAACTGGCTCCGGTCTGAACGTGACCAACGCCACCAGCGGAATCAAAGACAACCGCACCAATGCGCGGGTTGTGGGGCAAACTACCCGCGATCAGACTGCAAATTCCTTGATGCGCTCTGCCATTCCTGTGGGAAAAGAGGCCACATCGGGAAGGTCTGTAGAAGCAAGCAAGGATCCAGCCCAATTCAGAGGGGAAACAACTACCGCCAGACCACAGGGAATCATCCTGTGAGTTGGGAACATTTGAACCACCAATGGAACAACCACTCCTACAGAAATAAAACACTGGCCACTTCAACGAGACGGGAAGAGGCACACCAAACCATTACAATCGGTCACGCTTCATCGTTAAATGCAAAGAAGATCCGAGTGAAGGTCGCCATCGAAAACCAGCCTTGTGTGATGGAAGTCGACTCAGGATCGTCCCTCTCGATGGTTTCCTGGAAGACCCTTAAACAATTAATCCCTGCCGTCCGACATCAAGACCTCAGAGCACGAAGAATCATACTCAAAGATTATCAGGGGAACTGAATTCCACTTGTTGGATCCAGCCAAGTCCAAGTATCATTCAAAAATTGTACTGCGTCGTTACCACTGACCGTCGTCGACCGCGACCGGCCTAGTTTGTTAGGCCTTCAATGGTTCGCCCCGCTCGGGATCGAGGTAGCTGGCATTCACCAAACCAGAAGCGACGACTGGGAAGAGGCCCTCGTCCAGGAATTCCAGGACATCTTTGCAGACAAACTAGGTGAGTACAAGGGGACCCCGATATCATTTAACCTTAACCCTGAAATAGCCCCCATCCGCCTTAAGCCTCGTCGGGTGCCTTTTGCCCTTAAACCAAAGATCGACGAGCAGCTCGATAAATTAATAGCTCAGGGTGTTTTCGAACCAACTGACCACGCTCGTTGGGAAACCCCAATCATAACACCCATCAAACCGGATGGATAGTTAAGGATTTGTGGGGACTACCGGGCCACCCTTAAACATGCCCTTCAACAGAATGCTTACCCAGTGCCGGTGGTGCAACACCTTCTCCATTCCCTGGGGGGGCGGAAAAGTCTTCGCTAAATTGGATTTAGCAAAGGCGTACCAACAACTGCCTGTAGATAAAATAACCGCAGAGGCACAGACGATCGTTACGCACCGAGGCGCCTTTAAATGCAACCGACTCCAATTCGGAGTGAGCATAGCCCCAGGGATTTTTCAAAGTCTGATGGAGAGACTCTTGCAAGGGATCAAGGGGGTCGTGCCATACTTTGATGACGTTTTAATTGTGGCCCCGAACAGAGAAGTACTAGAAAAGTGTCTTAAAATGGTTCTCCAGAAATTTAAAGACTCCAGCCTAAAGGTTAAAAAAAATAAATGTCAACTGTGTACAGATAAAGTAGAATTCCTGGGGTACCTAATCGATAAACAAGGCATTCACCCCACTAATAGCAAACTAAAAGCAATCAAAAACACCCCAAGACCCAGAAATAAGACTGACCTCCAAGCTTTCCGGGGGCTCATTAACTTTTACAACATCTTCTTGCCCCAGAAAGCGACCGTAGCTGAGCCCCTACATAGACTTCTTGACAAAAAAGCAACCTGGATCTGGGGACACCGAGAGGAGCACGCATTCCGACAAATGAAAAATTTACTAACCTCAGATGCTGTTTTAATGCAGTATAACAAGACTTTGCCTTTAACAATTACATGTGACGCATCACTGTTTGGAGTAGGAGCCATTTTGAGTTATGTCTTACCAAATGGTAGTGAGACCCCTATTGCCTATTTTTCAAGCACCTTATCAAAGGCTGAACGTAACTGTAGCCAAATCGACAAAGAGGCTCTTGCTGTTGTATCTGCTGTGAAACGGTTTCATGAATTTGTGTATGGATGAGTTTTTACTATTGTTACCGATCACAAACCTTTGCTAGGGATTATAGCGGGAGACAAGCCAACCCCCTATATATTGTCACCTAGAATGACTCGCTGGTCGGAGTTCTTAGCTGCATACAACTATAAATTACAACACCGCCCGGGGAAAGCCATTCCCCACGCTGATGCATTGAGCCGTGCCCTACTTCTGGAAACCATCGACGACCCAGCTCCAACCCTGATGACACTCCAGATTGAAACACTACATTCACTGCCGCTAACAACCAGAGACATTGCTATTGAAACAAAATGAGATCCTGTCCTGGCACGAGTTCTCAGCTGAGTCGAACGAGGATGGCCAGCAGAACAATCCCCTGACGACTTCACCCCTTTCAGAAACCAGCAAACAGAACTTTTTTTGCAAAAAGGCTGCATCCTATGGGGAGACAGAGTCGTCGTCCCAGAGCGGTTACAATGAGCAGTATTGAAAACATTGCATGACGGTCACCCCGGCATCGTGCGGATGAAAGCGCTCGCACGAAGCTATGCGTGGTGGCCGGGCATCGACAAGCAGATTGAAGCCTGGGTAAAGACTTGTCTAAAGTGCCAAGAAGTCAGCAGTGCCCCACCTAGAGCAACTCCAACGGAGTGGGAAATCCCCCGGGGGCCATGGTCCCACATCCACATTGACTTTGCGGGACCTACTAAGGGACATACGTTCCTCCTAACAGTGGATGCCTATTCCAACTGGCTCGAGATCCACAAAATGAAGACTACTACAACTGATTCTGTCATCCGAAAATTAAATAGGCTATTTGCAACGCATGGGCTGCCAGACTTTCTGGTCTCCGACAACGGACCCCAGTTCACCGCCCTGGTGTTTGAACAATACTTCACAGACTGGGGTATCCGCCATGCGCTAACTTTGCCAGTGCACCCTATGGCTAACGGCAGGGCCAAGCGCATGGTCCGATTTGTTGATAAAAACTCTCCACAAAATGGACTATGGGGACATTGATGACAAACTAAACAGAATACTCCTACTCCAACACATCACCCCGCACAGTGTCACCAACAAGACTCCAGTTGAACTGTTGATGGGACGCAAGCTCCGTTCCCACCTCGACTGGCTCCACCTGTCTTATGAGCCAGAGAAACCCTGTGGATCTAGCGGAAAATGCCACGAGTTCATGGTAGGCAACTTAGTTTTCACTAAAAACCTTTCCGGCGAACCTTTATGGGTCGAAGTAACCGTAACTCAAACCACCGGGCCCAGATCTTACCGTGTGCAAACATGGGACAGAAAAATGTGGAAACGCCATATAGATCAGCTTTGCTCTAGGCTACAACCCAGTTCCCACGACTCCTGTGACTCTCAAACTGAGGGGGGAGGGGATGTCAAAGAAACCGAATTCGAGATGGTGGAAAGCAGAATCGAAGGAAGTCAGCACCCAGGCGCAATATATGAAGAAGAATCAGGGAGAGGGATGGCCTCGCCACAGAGGAATACCTCAACGGAGGCAAGCCTGCAGAGATCGGAGGACAGCAATGACAGAATTAGCGGCACCGAGTCATCCAGTGAGGATGCGGAACCGCCTGTACCAGATATATCAAAAAACGTCCCGCCGAAACCGGACTACAGACAGGAACCGGTGGGACAGCGCAAATCTAATAGACAGTTAAAACAACCTGCATATCTATGGGATTATGTCACCGCAACCCTCAAACGGAACCTGGGGGGAAGGGGTGTTATGAACTAATAAAGGCATTTAATAAAGTTTTAACAAACCTTAAGGAAAAGCAGGGTTCTAATCCTGCACTTCTGATTGGCCGATAATAGCGATATCGGATTGGTCTTTTCTGGGGAATCTGATTGGCTGTTAACGGGCCAATTCTCATTGGTTCAAGGGTTTAACTCTTCCATGTTTCTCATTGGCTAATAGGTGAGCAGCCTACCCTATAAAAGGGCTGCTGCTGCCCTAGGGTTTTGCTCTGTTCAGCATGATTAATAAAGAGTTGAAGTTCACTGTTCACTGCCTCGTCTCCGTTCCTTGCACCCATGCACAGAACTTAACAGTTATAGGTACTCAAGTGATTAAAAACAAGCAGAGAACTCAGAGTGTATATTTAAAATAGCTATTCTACTTTGTGTTCAGAACGTATGAATTAATATTTCTCCTTTTACTAAAATGTAGGAAAAGTTTCCTTTATGTGGACCTTGAATCTTAGTGACCTCACAGACACAGCCCATCCATTTATGTATTTCTTTAAAACAATACTAGTGTGAAAATAGTTTATTAATGTTGACTTTGCTCTCTTTTATTTTCCCAGACTAGCCTACCAGGCCTTGTACCTTAATGTTACAAAGCCATGCACCAGTACTGTGGATTGCTTATTAAGTCTTGACAGCTTTGGTACTAAAAGGTTTTTAAGTGTCAACACTTAGGTGTTGGAAGCTTGCTGAAGAGACTAAAAAGATAAATCTAATTATGAGAGGGGGGAGGAAGAAGTGGGAAAGAAAAATGGCAAGCCAATTTTTAAAAAAGCACATAAATAATATTTCTCTGACTTAAAGTGACATTAAGTGGCAACCTTTCGTCCCTTCACACCTTTTATTATTTTTTTCTGATGTACACCTCAGATTTTTTTTTAAAGTTAAGCGAACACCTAAAGTGTAAATGTGACAAGCAGATGTTTGAAATCATACCCATCAAAGAATTATACCTATCTGAATGTTCAACTCGTTTCAGTTCCCCACTAAGTGGTAAATTTGAGTTTCCTGCTTATGTAAGGATGTGAGAAGTGACCCCCCTCCCCTCTCCATCCAATTCATGACAGAAACAAAAAGACATCCCTCTTTGTCACTCCAAGTGAAAGAAGCTGTGCAGAAACTGAGTGCAGATGGCCCGAAAACAGGAACACAACTGCATCTTTGAATTTGAAGGCAGAAAATGCACTCTTCCAATGGGTCATTTGCTTTTGGTATAGAAGCTTCTGATTAAAAGCTTCATGTGCTATCTTTTTTTAAAAAAAAATTTTTTTAAGAGGCTTTCTCCTGGATCAGACCAGCTCAGGTATTTACTCTAGTTCTGCTCTCCTAACTTATTTAATAATGAATGATAAAAATATTCTTGAAATTAGGGATGTTTAGCTTAGTCTGGAGAAATGTATTTATTTGATTTATTTAGGTTAGAGAATTTATATTGCTGCCTACTCGCACATGGCAACTCAAGGGGGCTTACATAGATATAAAAACACCATATGAAAGAAATAAAAGGAATAAAAAGAAAAAAAATAATAAAAACGCTCCCACCCTACCCCAGCGACAACACACATCCGTGCAAGCCATTGAATGGGTTCCATCCTGTCTTATTTCTGGGGTTCCCCAGGTCCGCTGGCAGAACCACGTCTTCAGCGCCTTCTGTGATCTTTGTGTAGGGGTGACTGGGAAGACTAGGATGCACTATATGTGTGTGGCTGCTTTCAATACAATGGCCTCATTTATGTATAGAAACAAATTAAATGAAGCTCATGTATTTTCAACTCATGTCGTATAAAACATCAGGATGCAGCAGTGCTATATTATAAGAGCTGCATTCCATATTTTTTTTTTAATTTAGAGATTCCTAAACAGCACAAGACTTGAGTAATGAATCGGCAAAATGGAGGAGCAGGAAGATGTTGTGGTCATTAAGTAGTTATTTACTTTAGTCATACTGCAAGCTGCTCCTGCTGACTGCCGGTTGCCTTCAATTTGGCAGTCCCAATCTCATCAGGCTCAGAGTTGACTCAGCCTTCCCTCCTTCCGAGGTGGATAAAATGAGGACTCAGATCGTTGGGGGCAATATGCTGACTCTGTAAGCCACTTAGGGCTGTAAAAGTGATATATAAGTGTAAGTGCTTTTGCTATTTAGGACTGCTTCCTACACTTTCTCAGTTAATTAAAAAAAGGGGGATACTATCTCAAACAGGAGGAGGAGGAAATATTAGCTGTACAATGGTTAAAATAATAAAGAAGGAATAAAATGAATAAATCTATCATCTATGTAACATCTAAAATATTTTACTGTCTAGATCTAGAAGTTCAACATATTTTGGAAAAACCTTTTCTCAAGGGCACTGTGCTTAGTAGATAAACATTTTTATTAGAAGTCAATAGTTGTTAGCAAAGTCCCATGCATCTTGGTGTTTAGCCATGCTGGCTACATGACCAGAAATTTATCTGGACAATGCTGGTTCCCTCGGCTAAGAAATGGAGATGAGCACCGCCTTCTTAGTGTCCTAGGACTGTGATGGTGAACCTATGGCTGCAGGCAAACTTATCTCATTGTGCATGCACACACCTCACAGCTGATTTTCAGCTGGTTTGAGGACTTTTCGGCCTCACAGAGGCTTGAAAAAAGCCTCTGCAGGCTTTGCAGGATGAATAGGCCCATTTTGTCACTTCCTGTAATACCAGAAGTGACAAAACGGACCTATTACTTGTCCTGCAAAGCCTGCAGAGGCTTTTTTCAAGCCTCTGGGAGGCTGAAAAAGGCCTCAAACCAGGCAAAAAGCAGTGAGGTGGAGTGCAGGTAAGGGGCAGCGTGGTGGGATTATGTGTGCATCCTCAGGGGGCATGGGGGGGGTTCATGCATTGCCTTCTGGGTGTTGGCACACACAATTTTTGGCACAGGAGCCCAAAGAGGTTAGCCACCACTGTCCTCGGACATGAATGGACAGGGGAAAGCTGTTAAGTAGTTCTTGGAGTAATTATACTGAGCTTAAAGTAGTCTGTGAAGACATCCCATTGCAATGGTTTCCTAGTTCAGCTCTAAACAAAGTAAGGATAGAAAGGCATAATTAGAAAAGTCTCCATCCAAATGTTGATGTTTTTCTAATAATCCTTATAGCCAAGAGTTAAGGAGTGACATGAGTTCACAGCTGAAATTGGAGACACTACTATGGTAAAGCATCTGAAAAAGAGGTTTAATAGTCTGCCTCAGGCATATGTAAGTCATAAGGAGATTAACGATGTAAATGTGAGTGGACTGTGTGAACCCAATTTTAGTTTACTTCAGTTTACTTTATTGTCATTACACCTCGTACAACGAAATCAAACACCATCTTCAGTGCACATCATGACCATGAAAATAAACACAAACACACATCCTTCACACCCCACACATTGAACCGAAGACCAGTTTTTACAGTTTGGAGTCAGAAAAGCTACAGCATGGAAAATGACAAAGGCAGTGCAATCCAGATCCAACCATCCATTCCTCTCTCGATGCAAATTGTCCAATGGAATACAGTGTCAGGATTGAACTGAGTGTTATGTAAAAAAAAATAATTTATGCAGAAGGAGAACAGAAAGAGGAATCATGTAGTTTACCAAGCATGACTAATATCTATGGCTGTAAAACAGAACCAATAAGCACCTGCAACAGTGAGTACAGTCACTTGCTCTTTCTTTTTAGAAAGCTTTCCCACAGTTTTTTTCCTCTTCTGTTACCATCCCCTCTCTCTTTCTCCTCTCTTTCCATTCCCTGCTTGTTTCTCCTTTGCTTAAACAAGTTCCCAATACTTGTCATCTGTGACCAAATCACTTTTTGAAAAACATTTAGAATGGCATTTGAACCAATGTCACAGATTATACATTATCCCCCATGTTAGAAAGCTCAGTTTTATGTAAAATTGTTCCTACCTGTTGTGAATGAATAAATGTGTTAATAAAGTTATCAAGAGCTTGAAGTCAAGTGCGGGGTTCTGGCCCTGCACTTCTGATTGGCCGTTAATGGCGACATCAGATTGGTCCATTCAGGTGAATCTGATTGGCCATTAACGAGCCTCTCCCATTGGTTAACGGAGCTAGCGCTCCCGGGTTATCATTGGTTGAATATTTAATACGTTGCCTATATAAGGAGGGCCGTTGCAACCATTGAGCTGAGCTGTCACACCATGTTAATAAAGAGTTTTGAAGTTCACTGTTTCACCGGCTCGTCTCCATTCTTCGCGCCCACGCTCAGTACTTAACACTGGCGATGAAGGTGGGATATGGAGACGTCAGAGCTGACTGAACAACGAAGAACGATAACTGAGCACGTGGCTGAATGCACAACAGTGGAACCATGTCCGGCGGCATCATACCACCCGCTCCATTCAACCCAGCGCAAGAAGACTGGGACTCTTATATGGATTGTTTCCAAATGTTCTTGGAAACCAACTATTTGAAGGATGCCACTACTGGAAAGAAACGGGCGGTATTCCTAACGCATTGCGGGCCGACCGTATTCAAGATGGCCAAGGCACTAGCGAAACCGGCAGAAGTGAAGTCTATGGACTGGGACGTCCTCGAACCTCTACTGAGGGCCCACTATGCGCCAATCGTTCCAACGCTCGTCAGAAGGCATGAATTTTATCAAAGAAGTCAACAGAAGGGTGAAAGTGTCGCAGATTTCATAGCGGATCTCCGGAATCTGGGTGGCCTATGTGGGTTTGCCAATCTCGAAGAAGCCTTAAGAGACAGAATAGTTCTGTGATTGGATGCACCACACATCCAAAGCAAGTTGATGGCGAAAGGTGACATCAGCCTTGCCGATGCTATCACTGAAGCTACTGCAGCAGAAGCAACCAGGAAGTCGGCTGCCCAAATGCGCCGCAACCGCGCTCCGGTTCACCAACCGACCTGCGAAATTTCACCTAAGTCAGAAGGGCAGTTTATAACGGCCCATCACGAGGACCTCTCTTCGTCGTCAGACAGCGACGAAGAAGAGGTCCATCGACTGAGGTCCGAACGGGACCAACGCCAGAAATCTCAATATCAATGCGCTGGTTGTGGGGCAAGCCAACCCCGATCAGAATGCAAATTCCTTGACGCGCTCTTCCATGTGTGCGGGAAATGAGGCCATATCGGACGGGTCTGTAGAAGCCAAATAGGACCCAGCCAGCCCTCGAGGGGGGCTAACTATCGCCAATCAACAGGAAGCCGTCCTGTAAGGCGAGAACCAGTGAACCACCAATGGAACAACTACTCCTACAGAAACAAAACCATAAACCACCCCACGAAGCGAGAAGAGGCTCACCAAACTATCACGATCGGTCACGCCTCCTCTCTGGATGCCAAGAAGATCC